>BLKR01012054.1:0-24199 GCA_011170035.1 Teleogryllus occipitalis | reverse complement strand
AAAACTTGGATTCTAAAACTTTCTTCTAATTTCTACTCTTCTCTTTCATCTTGCCCAGCCACTCCTTTGTACACTCTAGGTAAATCAGCCAATCTTTTTCCACGAATAAAATCAAGATATTCTAAAGACCTACTACATCCTCCTTAATTAGCTGTAAAGCAGGTTACAACATCTCTAAATTAAATATTTATGTTTCTAATTCAAATATTGTATGTATTTTTCTGAAGGCCCCTTCCTGGGTATCCTTAGTTGTTATTGTTTATATTGTAAATATTAGTCTTCTACCATTGTTCATGCATGAGGAAATGTAATTAAACAAAAGTGTATACTATGTATCATAAAAACCCTTGAAAGGCATAATAATGTCGAACAAGGAAATAAAAACTATTAAAAAAAAAAAATTATTTGCTTCTTTGCACAACCCATTTCTTTCATTAGTCTACTCCCGAAACTTCGTGGCATTCGGCCGTTCATCGAACTGGAATTCCTGTAGGGTTTGTTATTTAATTTAATATTAATATAACTAGAGGTGCTATAGAATGGCACAGATTTTCACGTTGTAGTGTTTTCTAATTTCCTTGGTGTGGACTGGTACTGTGCAGACTTACTCCTCCTTCTTGCCTGCTACCATATATCGCCACCCAAAGTACATTTTAAAAAAAAATTCTCAACTTTTCTGTTTTCAAATAATAGAACCGAAATATTATTTTAAGAATATTATAGAAGGCTAAAATCTCGCCCTAAATAGCAATTTTCATTGAAAAATTTGGAGTCAGTTTTAAGAAAATTGCGTTAAGCGTTACTATATAAATACGAAATTTGAAGCTCTTCTTCACAGGAACCTATTGGGTTTTCGAAAACCTTCATTTGAAGTAAT
The DNA here is from genome assembly GCA_011170035.1 of Teleogryllus occipitalis. Lineage (NCBI taxonomy): Eukaryota > Metazoa > Arthropoda > Insecta > Orthoptera > Gryllidae > Teleogryllus > Teleogryllus occipitalis. The sequence continues at coordinate 23,322 of BLKR01012054.1, read as the reverse complement.
TCTAAGAACTTTCACTCACAAATTCAATCATGTACACAAATTGGTGGAAATGTGCATATTAACGGCGTGAGAGATATTGAAAAAAAATTACATTTGTGTAATTATTGAAAAACAAAAGAATACACCACAATGAACTTTACGTCATATTAAACAGTGTCATTACCACTATCCGTTGGAAAAAGTTGAAGAAAAAATTTGGCGGCAGTTTTGAGAAAATGGCGTTTGAGTGTTTCTGAAAATGCGGAATATTGAGCTCATTTTAACAGAAAACTGTTCAGTTTTCGAGAAATTTTAAGTGACATTATTTAAAGCACATGTACTCATAAGTACAGAAATGAAAGTAATACATCGAAACTATAGAAAAATGTTATAAACAATGTGATTAAAATATAATGATATCAATTTAAAAAACAATGATCTAGAGATATAATCGGAAATATTTTTTTTTAAATTAATAGCTTGTACACATTGTTGTGGGAGTGGCATATCATCAAATGATATCAATATGAGACAATTAATACTACTCTACTCCTCACCTTAACACCAACAATGTTGAACAAAATACATCTGGTAAGGAACTATCGAGACAAAGTATTCCAAAAAATTATCGCTTTTTCTTACCACCACTATCCTGCTGGTCAATCACACGTGGTGTTACCTGTGATAAATCGTGTAGATCTTGTCATTTATTCATATGATGTACTAAATGAATTATTATTCATTCTTTTGAAAAAAGTTCACTTTCAGTAGAAAAATTTAATACACTTCTAGTATTTTATCAATCTTGATTATCCTAATTTACGCTCAATTTTTATAAAATAAAAAAGGTTTAGAAAGTGATACAATTAAAAGTTCATTGCAGTGTACAGATTTCCAGAAAAGTGTTTGGATATAAGAATTAAACAATCCGTCAATATTAACATGAGAGACGCAAAGAGTAAATACTTAAGAATGTCAGGTAGTTGTCAATAGAAACAAAATATTTTATTCAAAATATTGCTCGATTATGGTCGGCGACTTGAATATTTTTTCCGGAATAATTCCACAAATGCAGACACCAATTCTATAAGTAAAGAATTATTATAATTATCGCCATCGCAATTTGAGACATGAATAGTGTTTGATAAATTAAAATCGTGCTTGAGCGCTTTCAACAAACATACAGACCAAATTAGATTCTCCTGCATAATACATAAAACACCGAGCATTATCTACTCTTACATTGGGAAACTTTCTTAACTAAAAACATCATAGAAATTGCCAACACGCTCGTAAAAAGTCGCAGAAAGTACACGGAGCGTATGCGTGCGTCCCGGGGCTAAACATTCCCCTTGCGCATAATTACTCGTTCTTGGTCGCCTGGCGTCGAGCTCGCGTCCACCGACTGATTGCTGATCTCGTTTCCACAGGGACGGCCCGCGAACCGCCCCGCCCCTTAGCTTAAACATGTAAATGCGATGCAAACACCCCCGCAGTGGTCGCTCTCACCGCCGGTGGACGGTGGCGTCGCAGGAGGAGGAGGGATGAGGATGGCGGGGGCGGCGGGGGCGGCGGGGGCGGCGGGGGCGGCGGGGGCGGCGGGGGCGGCGGGGGCGGCGGGGCGGCGGGGCGGCGGGGCGGCGGGGCGGCGGGGGCGGCGGGGGCGGCCATGCGATACTCTCTTTGGGGAGCAAGAGCGCGTCCTCGCTACGGCTCTGGCCGCACTTACTGCTCACATTTGCTACCGTCTGCTCCTTCCCCGTCCTGCTTTGTTTTCTCGAGACAGTTCTCCAGTGAACTCGCCACTGGCATCTTGTTCGTTTACGGTCTTCTTTCTGAGACAATTTTCTTCGCCCCTTTTCATAAATTATTTTAAACTGGCAGATCATAGTTTGTTCTCAGGTATCTAATTCTACATTCTTGGGCTTTATTTATTCCATTTCTGCCAGTATTAAATTTTTTTTTCCATCAACATATGCAACATCAACATTATTTCTCTTTCTTGGATAATTAATTTGAACTGTTTTATCTTCATTAAATGTCGTTTTCTAAGTTTTTTAATTTTTTTTTTTCAATATTTATTCTTCTTCACTGTAATTTTGTCCCGATTTTCTTTCACATTCCTGCCAACATTTTTCATTTTATTCTCCATTTCCCGAGTTTATACCCATTTGTCACTACTGGTTTAACAGAATCCCTCAACTCACTTTCTTCCATCATCTCCTTTTACCCTGCATTTGGCTTCATCCTCTCTTGCAGCAAATGACCGTCAAGAGACTGCGCTTTGTGAATTGCAGCCAGCAGCCACGATCTCAATGTTAACGTTGCCAGGCGAGGTGGTGAGCGCCTTTGGTGGAAATAACAGAGTGGATTACCCCCGCACGGCGGCAGGTATGGACGCCGGCGGTGGGAATTGCGGGTTGAAGCGGACAGCGCAGCCGGAGCGAGCGGAGGGGAAGCGGCGCTGAAGGATGGGCGGCGGGGCCAAGTCGTCTGGGAGGGCAGCGGCAGTTGCGGCCCCAAGATATCCACTCCAGGAAGACCGCCCGCGTGGCCGCTGCGCCGCCGCCGTTCCATCTCCGTCCTTGGCCCGCGCCCCCGCCCCCGGGCGGCGCCGCGCGCTAAAGACGTTACATGCAAATGAGCCCCTGCGCTGCGGAGGCGCTCGTCCGCCGGAGCCGCGGGGGTGGGGGTGGGGGACGGAGGAGCCAGCAGGCAACAACGAGGTTGATGGCATCGGGAACGGCAATGGGGACAGCGACGGGGGTAGTGACGACGGCAGCGACGACGGCAGCGACAACGGCAGCGACGACGGCAGCGACGACGGCAGCGACGACGGCAGCGACGACGGCAGCGACGACGGCAGCGACGACGGCAGCGACGACGGCAGCGACGACGGCAGCGACGACGGCAGCGACGACGGCAGCGACGACGGCAGCGACGACGGCAGCGACGACGGCAGCGACGACGGCAGCGACGACGGCAGCGACGACGGCAGCGACGACGGCAGCGACGACGGCAGCGACGACGGCAGCGACGACGGCAGCGACGACGGCAGCGACGACGGCAGCGACGACGGCAGCGACGACGGCAGCGACGACGGCAGCGACGACGGCAGCGACGACGGCAGCGACGACGGCAGCGACGACGGCAGCGACGACGGCAGCGACGACGGCAGCGACGACGGCAGCGACGACGGCAGCGACGACGGCAGCCACGACGGTAGCGACGAGGGCAGCGACGACGGTAGCGACGACGGTAGCGACGACGGTAGCGACGACGGCAGCGACGACGGTAGCGACGACGGCAGCGACGACGGCAGCGACGACGGCAGCGACGACGGCAGCGACGACGGCAGCGACGACGGCAGCGACGACGGCAGCGACGACGGCAGCGACGACGGCAGCGACGACGGCAGCGACGACGGCAGCGACGACGGCAGCGACGACGGTAGCGACGACGGTAGCGACGAGGGCAGCGACGACGGTAGCGACGACGGTAGCGACGACGGTAGCGACGACGGTAGCGACGACGGTAGCGACGACGGTAGCGACGACGGTTAGCGACGACGGTAGCGACGACGGTAGCGACGACGGTAGCGACGTGACGGTGAAGGATGACGGTAAAGCGACGACGGTAGCGACGACGGTAGCGACGACGGCAGCGACGACGGCGCGACGACGGCAGCGGACGACGGTAGCGACGACGGTAGCGACGACGGCAGCCACGACGGTAGCGACGACGGTAGCGTGACGACGGTAGCGACGACGGTAGCGACGACGGTAGCGACGACGGTAGCGACGACGGTAGCGACGACGGTAGCGACGACGGTAGCGACGACGGTAGCGACGACGGCAGCGACGACGGCAGCGACGACGGCAGCGACGACGGCAGCGACGACGGCAGCGACGACGGCAGCGACGACGGCAGCGACGACGGCAGCCACGACGGCAGCCACGACGGCAGCGACGACGGCAGCGACGACGGCAGCGACGACGGCAGCGACGACGGCAGCGACGACGGCAGCGACGACGGCAGCGACGACGGCAGCGACGACGGCAGCGACGACGGCAGCCACGACGGTAGCGACGAGGGCAGCGACGACGGTAGCGACGACGGTAGCGACGACGGTAGCGACGACGGCAGCGACGACGGTAGCGACGAGACGGTAGCGACGACGGTAGCGACGACGGTAGCGACGACGGTAGCGACGACGGTAGCGACGACGGCAGCGACGACGGCAGCGACGACGGCAGCGACGACGGTAGCGACGACGGCAGCGACGACGGCAGCGACGACGGCAGCGACGACGGTAGCGACGACGGTAGCGACGACGGTAGCGACGACGGTAGCGACGGGGGTAGTGACGACGGCAGCGACGACGGCAGCGACGACGGCAGCCACGACGGCAGCGGACGACGCGTGAGATGACGGCAGCGACGACGGCAGCGTGAATGACGGCAGCGACGACGCAGCGACGACGGCAGCGACGACGGCAGCGACGACGGCAGCCACGACGGTAGCGACGAGGGCAGCGACGACTTGTAGCGACGACGGTAGCGACGACGGCAGCGACGAGACGGCAGCGACGACGGTAGTGACGACGGTAGCGACGACGGTAGCGACGACGGCAGCGACGACGGTAGCGACGACGGTAGCGACGACGGTAGCGACGACGGTAGCGACGACGGTAGCGACGACGGCAGCGACGACGGCAGCGACGACGGCAGCGACGACGGCAGCGATGATTTGGCGAAGTGATGACGGCAGCGACGACGGCAGCGACGACGGCAGCGACGACGGCAGCGACGACGGCAGCGACGACGGCAGCGACGACGGCAGCGACGACGGCAGCGACGACGGCAGCGACGACGGCAGCGACGACGGCAGCGACGACGGCAGCGACGACGGCAGCGACGACGGCAGCGACGACGGCAGCGACGACGGCAGCGACGACGGCAGCCACGACGGTAGCGACGAGGGCAGCGACGACGGTAGCGACGACGGTAGCGACGACGGTAGCGACGACGGCAGCGACGACGGTAGCGACGACGGCAGCGACGACGGCAGCGACGACGGCAGCGACGACGGCAGCGACGACGGCAGCGACGACGGCAGCGACGACGGCAGCGACGACGGCAGCGACGACGGCAGCGACGACGGCAGCGACGACGGCAGCGACGACGGCAGCGACGACGGTAGCGACGAGAACAGCGGCGAGGGCAGACTCGCTGCAGCAACTGGGTCCGGGACGGGGACAGAGGGGTCGGGAGCGGCATGAGAGGCAGAGCACAGGCGGTGCGGTGGCGCCGCGAGGCGGTGGAGGCGGCGCAGCGTCCAAAGGGTTGAGGAAGGCACCGCCGAGCGTCTCTATCCCTTGCGCTTACGGCTGCGCCTCGCCCGCATACGCATTTTGCGTTCCACTCGCCGGCGCCGACGACGCCGAGCTCTCAGCACTAAACACACTGGCATTCTCCACTTGAGCGTCTAGTCCCGGGGGACTCGCCAAACCACACTTCCACAACTTTCAACTTCTCGACCATTCAGAGTGCTTTAACCACAAGGTTCTCTTCTATTAATTTCCTCGGGTTATAGAATTTCTGTCCTATTAAGCCTATGTTAGATTAATTCCTCTAAACGTATTCGCCTGAATTTGAAAAAAAGTATAAAATCTAAGCCTTCAACTAAAAAATTGCACGAAATTGTAACAAAGAAATATTAAAGAAAATAAATTATATAATCCTAAAGACGAATGAGTTAACACACTTTATCATGGATATGCTTTCGATTTAAAACATGCAACAGGTACTGCAACAGCACGTTAGACAATGTTTCAACAATGCCGTTTAAGAAACCGTAGATCTTTTCGAAAACGTAACTTCTCAAATTTACTTTTACTTTATTCTCTAATTTTACGTTGGCTATTTATTTGATATTCATATATATGAGTTTCATCTCATTATGCGTGATCCTGTTCATTTTGTTAATGCTTTCAGACTATTCGTTTCACCTAATTAGACAAATACGGTTCAATCTCCTTATCGTATTAGTTTCATTACACGTATACCATGTCATTTTATTACTCTCTAGGATCTGATTTTACCCAATCCCACTGTGTTACCTTATATAGTTTGTCTCCTTGTATAGCATTTGCCTTTTTCTTCCTCTTTTTCCAATCTCTACTGAATTTCTTCAGATGCAATATGCCCCGACACACGATATTTATTTTCTCTTCACAAATATTTCCACCTTACGCATAAAATTAAATAGTTTCAGATATAATTTGCTGCAATCACATTTCTCTTGTTCATCCAACTTTAAACGATACTCATTCAATTCCACATCGCCCATCTCACCTCGTTTTTCCAACATTTTATCTTTTCGCTTGTACTTAATTTCTCATAAGACGCCGTCCTGCGCTTCATTCTATTCATTTCGCCGTGAACCCTCGTCTCCCTCCATGCCGTCGCTTCATTAGCATTAGCTCGCTTGTAACGTCCTCGCGTGCTGCCTGCCGCATCGCGCCGTGCTGCCGCCGTTCGCTCCGACGCCTCTTTGAGTCGGGAGCTGCGCCGCAAGAAACTACGTCAACTCTAACAAGACGGCGGAGCGCGCGCGCAGCTCGCGATGGTACTCCTAAGTAATTTAAGGCCGCTCTCCTCGGTGCGACGCGCGACCGGCTTCGAGGCGACGCGACGCGGCGCGGAGAGCGCGGTGGAATAAGGTGGCGCTCGGAACACGACCGGGAGCGGTAGCTCAGTGCATCAACTGATGTCACTGCAGCGCCGCTGACCGGGAGGTCCTAGGTTCCCACTCCCCACGGCGGTGGGATTTTCGACACTAGCTTTTCAGCTAGGTCGAATTCAGTCGTTGTCTGGAGGAGAATTCTAGCGGACGGCTGCTCTGATCGATAGTTTTCCGTGGTTTCTCCGATCAACACCAGGCGAATGCTGGAGCAGTACCCTAACAAACGGGCCACGGACCGCGCGCGATCTTTCCTTCCCCTTCCTTGCCCTCTCCCCTCCCCTTACACACACACACACTTACACTAACATGCACTACACTACCACATACTCCGGGAGACGGGTCGGGAGCTTAGAGCTTGTCCCGGCTGGGGCGGTGCCCCGCTGGTGGGAGAGTCCTGGTTAGGGGAAACCCCGCTAGCCAACGGTAGGTCGGCGCCGGATCTCGCCATCCAGCGGGGGAAGATCACCGCCATCTCCCGAGAACAAACATGCACTACACTAACGGGACTAACGACCAAAGCACTTGACGCGCACGGAAACAGGAAAAAAACAATCAATCGGAACACTTCGGGCCAGGAAAGCCCTAGGAGAGAACTTACAAAAATGCTACTCTACACGGAAAAGTAGTGGAAATGATTTAAATTCTCTTATCGTAATACCGTATGAAACATTGAGTGTTCATTAATACTGTACTGTTGTATTGTCATAATGCAACCTAAGAGTGCAACGAAAAATCACTCTTAAAGGCCGGCGTTTGTTAAGGACTTCAAAGTCCGCCGCCTACTACGAATAATGAAATATTTGAAATGCAGCTAAAGATGGCAAATGAAAACTTATATTCAGAAAAAATCCTCATTTACAATTGGCTTTTTTAATTTTTTTCTATTTAAGGTCGCATCAACATTTAGGTTATTAGCGACCACTATTGGAGTTAACGGTATGGTAACTACGAAGATGAAACGAAATGGTGATGTTAAGGGGTGAAAGGACGAACACAAATACAACCATCCCCGAGGCGAGACTCGAACCCGCGGCCCTGCGGTCCGAGATCGCTACGACACTACTGCCTTAGCGATCTTGGTCACCGACAATTTGCCTTGTAACAAGCTGGTATTGCGATAAGCATTGACCTATACGCGACCGTTATCCCAGATAACGGACTTGGTTATAAACCTCGGCAATCGCTTCGGTTTACGAACTTTAATTGCGTCTGTTATTTGCTCTCTATGAACCTCATGACGGGAATAACTTAATGTTTGGTCAATTAAGATCGTGTTCTTGTTTTACCTGCTAATTGGTTTGTAAAATTTACTATATTTTTCATTCCAGGCTTGGTGGAACAGGAGCGACATTCCAGAAGCAGATGGTCATGTAATATTATTTTAATCACAAATATCCTGAATTTCTAATTCTCTATGTCAGTGGTGCGTTTTTATATTCCCAGAATGCAAAGTGGGAAGAATTCAATTAAGTCACGAAAAATAAATTTGTGTTCACCTGCCTTTCTTCTCACATAATATAAACGCGAGCATTTTATTGTCGTGTTGAAATATACACGGAAAACATGAACTTTACAAATTTTTACGAATGATTTGTGAGATACAACTGCTCAAAGACGTTCGGTTTACAAATATAATTTTAGTTGCAAAGAATTAACTTAAACGAAATTATATGTCATATAACAACGTTAATCTTCGTCACATAACTAAACAAAATAAAATGAAAATATTTTAGAAACTAAAATTATTAAACAAGCACCTTCTACAGAAAGAAGAATAGGAGAAGGTTGTCTGCTGACATTTTTCGTTGTGATACAAAAGCCTCCAGCAAGAAAAAATAAGCATGGATACCATCAGACATTTTCGCATAGACAAAAATTTTGGAATACATTTTCTCCATATTTTTATGTGAATGTATTTTGTAATGCGACAGACCCAATAATCTGACAACACTTCTAATTTGGAACAGCTCGATGGCTTTAATTCTTGGAAACTTTATTACATTTCGTGATGTCATCGAAATCAAACCCATCCATCCATTCCGCGAAGTACTGGCGGAAATGGGTCGCAACAGTCTAATTAGTTTTTACCTACGTTCGACGTTGGCGAGAAACTCTAAGCTGATTCGAAGAACAGAAAAGCAGTAACTACGAAAAGCGGGGAATGATATGAGTAAACGGGGATGCGGAATACAACGGAAACGCGATGCCTCGAAAAAGAATTCGCTTCAAACAGAGGACGTCTGGTGGCGAGGCAGAGCTGCAAATTGAAACGGTTATTGCAGTACTCACACACGCGCTCAGACGCAAAAAGAAAAGCAAGAATAGATGAAAGCTCCCAAAATATAGATAGTATGGAGAAATGAAAATAGGAACATGAAATTCGTATAAAATGACCTTTAATATGTAACGGAACATTCCATAGTTTTTTTACTACATTTTGTGAAGTCTCAACTAAAATTCATCGATTATAGCAGTCAACTGGTTTTATTAAAAACTACAATGTTTGCATTGGATTTGCTTTAGATTCTAATTTTAACAATGCAATACCCGAGTACATGAGAATATTGTAATTGACAATATCCCATATTGACGTATATCAATTATAATTTAATTACCTATGGTGTTAGACGTCTGGCGTGATCAAATTATTGATTCTCTATGTAGATTTTTCAATATATTTCAATATCATTTAAAATGGTGAAATTAGTATTCACGAGCTTTTAGGCAGAGAACTTATGTTAACAATCAAAGACCTTTAATAAAAAAAATGAGCAATATTATGCTATTTAACAGTGAATAACTGTTTATAAATACTCCCCATTTTATAAATTCATACTTTTTCAACATAAAATTAATCGAATATTTATTGTTGTGAATGCACTTACGATTTCTATATCGCACATCTTCGAAGGAAATTGTTCAAGGTACTAAGATCGAGGGGAATATAAAGAAGTAAACTTTAAATTGTTCTTACGTTGAGAGGAACTTATGGACACAAAAATGACTTTATAAAACATGGCTGATGCAAGCCTGGCGCAGTTAAATTGTCTTCTAAAATATAAAAGAAGCTCAAAACCAAGTCCCTAATACATACTGTAATTTCTCACTTGAAAGATGAAAGGAGTGTCCGGAGGCGAGGAAAAATTGTTGGGCGCAAACACGAGCTTTTTCTTTACTTATTTAAGGTCGCTTTTAAACTACTAATGCGACCACTATAACATTGGGAGTACGGAAACAGACAAAATCCAAGCCTCGAGCGGGATTCGGCCCCGCCACCCTTGAGGCACGGGGCAGATACGTGTCTTCAGCCTTAGCCAAGAGCTGCGAGTGTCATATACCTGTGATCCGCAGGCGCCGGGTGCGGGCAGGGAGAGGCCCGGTCCCGGGCCGGGGCCGGGGCCGGGGCCGGGGACGCCGGCCCCGGGGAGCGGCGGCTGCTGGCAGTAGTGCGCGGGGTCCCTCGGGGGCGGCGGCGGCGGCGCCGGCTGCTGCTGGGGGTGGTGGCGGCGGCCGCTGAGCAGCTTGCGGCACGCGCCGCCCCCGCAGCTCTCGGCGGCGTCGGCGGCGGCCGCCCGCGCGCCCGCGCCCGCCCCGCCGCTCGCGCCCATCCCGCCCACGCCCACGCCCACGCCCGCCCCGCAGCACGCCTGGTGGCGCTCGTAGTACTCCTCCTGGCTGCCGATCACCAAGCTCTTCCCCGAGAGCAGCAGCGCCGCCGGGATCTTGACGATGGTGTCGAAGCCCTGGCCGTCGCCGGACGACGCGGCGCACAGGATGCTCAGGCTGGTGGTGTGCGGCTCGCCGTCGCCGCCCCCGCCGTCCAGGGCGAACGCGACGCTCTTGGGGCGGCCGCCCGGCTGCGGCGTGGACGAGCGGCTGAGGTGGCGCGTGGGCTTCGGGAGGGTGGAGAACTTGCAGCCCTCGCGGCTGCCGCGGAAGCTGCTCCGCTCGGCCGACAGCGGCCGGCTCAGCTCCTTGCAGCTGCCGCCGCCCACGAAGATCTCCTTGCGCAGGGGCTTCGGCTTCACGTCCACCGCCTGCACCAGGTTCCGCGACGGGGAGGAGTGCTTCGAGGAAGGGACGTCTTTCACCGGGGAAGTGGGTCTCACGGTCTTGGGAATGGGCAGAGAAATCTTCTCATGCCATATGATCTCCTCGCTGCTCTTGACTTCGGGCGCCCTGGACAGAGGGAGGGGCGGCACCGACGGAGAGCGAGGGGGCGGGGCCGGGGGAACGGTTCGGGAGAGCTCCAAGAGGAGTCGCGCGCTGCTCAGAGGTGATTTATTCGGGGGTGGGGGCTTCGGGATCTCACAGGGCGGCGGTGGCTTCGGGGTCTTCGCTATGTCGGGAGAGGAGTCGCTGATGTCCTGATTGGATTTCTCGATATCCAGGAGCGGCTTGGCGGGGGTGGTGCACACGTCGGGAAGAGGAGTCAACACGTTCGTTGCCGGAGGGACGAGAAGTTCGGTGGGCGGTTTGGGCGGGTCGGGGTACGGTTTGAAAGTTTCCAACCGCCGAGGGAGGCCGCCGGGGGGCTTGGGGTTGCCGAGGGGCGACTTGGGGATGTCGATGGGGGGCCGTGGGATGTCGACGGGTTTGCCCAGGTGCACGGGCTTGGAGAGGCCCAGCGGCGAGCGGGCCCTGTCGATGAAGGGGCGCGCCACGTCGAGCGGGGAGCGGGGCACGTCCGCGGGAGGGCGCGCGGGCACGGGCACGGCGGCGCCGTTGGCGCGCGTCGCGTCGCCCGGCGACAGGAAGGTGGAGGTGGGCGGGGCGGCGGCGGCGGGCAGCGCGACGCGGTCGGGGCTGCGCTCGGGGCTGGGCTGGCTGCTCCGGCGGCGCGCGTCGGGCAGCAGCTCCAGCATGTTCGGCGGCGCCGGCTCGGCCAGGCGCGCCAGCTGCGCGTCGGCTCCGGCGCGGCGGCGGGCCCCCCCGGACTTGGGGTCGGGCCTCAGGGGCAGCGCGCCCACCCCGTGGAACCACACGGTGGCGGCCGCTGCGGGCGCCGCCGCTGCGCCCGGCGACGCCTACGGCCTTCCGCCCTCTCGCCCTCCCGCCCCCCGGCGCGCGCGCCGCCCCCAGCGGCGCCCGCCACGCACCCGCACTCGCACTGCCACGCACTCGCACTCGCCACACGCGCTCACACGCCGCCGCCACGAGCGCTGTCACACAGGAGACGAGTTGCCACCCCGCGCCGCACGGGGCGCCCGAGTTGCGAAGGAAACACGCCGCACTGTTTACTAGCACTGGAGGCACTCCCGGGCGCGCGACGCCGCCCTCTCCGCACGGCGGGCGCTGGCGGCCGCGGCGCGTGGTCGCCGCCGACACTCGCTGCACGCGCTTCAGTCACATCGCGCCCGCGACCGCGTCGAGTCACGCGCGTCACTTCACAGGAGCCTGGGGCGCGGCGCTGTGGGCACGCCCGCCCGCCTGCCTGCGCCGGGAGCCCGCCCTGCGCTCGCTCGCCCGCTCGCCGTCCGCGCGCGCGCTCTTGGCTCACCGTCGCCGCCACCGGCCGTCCGCTCCCCGCGCGCGCCGCGTATTGTTTGGCTGCGCGGGCGCTAGTCGGCGTCGCCGGCGTCGATCGAAGAGCCCCCGCGGGCCGAGGGCGCGCGCCCGAACCAGCCACCGAGCGCGCGGGCGGGCGCGGGCGCGGGCGGGGCGAGGGCGGGGCGAGGGCGGGGCGAGGGCGGTGGCGGGCGCGCGCGCGTTCGCTCGCTCGCAACCCCCCGCGGACGCCACCAGCGCCGCCCCGCGGTTCGCGCGCCCGCCGCTAGAGCGCATCGCCGGCGCGCGGCGCCGCCCCCGCGTCGCCCCGCGCGCCGCGCCGGCCGCGAGAGGTCGATACGCGCGCGGGGCGGCACGGGCGCGCGGGGGCGGGCGGGCGCGGCCGAGGCGCGCGCCTCGCGGTTGACCCGGCGCACCTGTTTTCTTTGTTTACACGCGCCGGCGGAGGGCGGCGGCCGCTGCGCAGCCCGCGTCGCTCGTTTTCGCCGCGCAACTGCGCTTCTTTCGCTTTGAACTGTGAGAAGGAAAGAGCGGATTTTTATAACCTTGAAAATCGCCAAAAGAAATAATCAATAAAACGTTATTAAAACGATTTTAAAATGCCATAAATTAAAAAAAAATGGCCAAAAATTTTTGATCAAAACCATTTCCGATGAACAAATCAAGCTGTTGGAGATATTACTAGTGTTCGAAGCATCTACCTTTCGTTCACGTGAACTCAGCTTGTAAACTTTTGGTTAAGACTGTTATTTTCCAGTAAATCTCTCAACTTCAGTTATCGCGAAATTGACCGAACTGACAATAGGGCTGAAATAGGTTGAACAGGGACCTTAGATTACATACTCTCGTACATTACAATTTCTCAGTAAGGAAATCGAGTAGGCTACTCAGGAATTCTGCAGAGAACTTTTGTTGCATTTCGTTTATATTGTTTGAAGTAAGTCCCATCACAATGATATTAAAATACACGCTATAAGCGAAAAATGCTTTCAAAATGACGGAAAAAGTTAAAAAATGACTTAGTAGCTGAAATCGACGCAAAATGTAAAACAGATTTCTTATAAATGTGTAATTTTTTTTGTCATGACATAAAATTGATGTCTATATGAAAAAGCATTGTTATAGAGTGAAAAGAAAAAAACGGCACTCCATTACCCCCCCCCCCGTAGTAAAAAGCATATTGAGTGAGTCTTTGCTTACGAATATCGTTGAATGAGCAAACTCACACATTATATTACTCGCCTTTACGTTGTAAATGAAAGCGCCTTCTATCAAGAAGAAGGTAGAATTCATGTTGAAGTATATTTTCAACATTCTGCTCGCGTAGACTATTTGAGATTCGCGTTCTACTTCCCAATATAGAGTTTTATATTCATTAATACTCTACACAATTATATCTGTTTCTTTACCACTTTAGAATATTTTCCATTAATTCATTGCTTCTTTTCACAATTTCTTTTATTTCTATCTCCCTTCCTCCATTATACTGTAGCATCTTCTTTACCCCCTCTCTATTATATCTCTCCGTTAGACCGTGACTTCCCACTCCCACTACAGTCTTACATTATTTGTTCTCAGGTCTCTTACTCTCCCTCACGTATTCTACATATCGTTTTCATCCCGTTCAATCAGTTCTATCCAGTCAGGTCTTCCGACTTCTAACCTCATTATCTAATCTAATTATCGCTCTATTTATCCTACTATGTGCCATTTTATTTTAATTAGGTATGTAGTTCTATTTTAGAGTTATTTCTTTATTCATGCGATTTCAATCTCTCTTCTGTGAAGAATATTATGAACATTTTATGAATTCACATTCATTTAGTTAAGAAATACAAATATACTTCTGCAATTAGAAAGTATAAATGCGCTAGCATATCGTTGGGACATTAAGAATAGAAATGCTGAATTTTATGTGTATCATTTTAAATGTATATTCGCATATATTGCATGTAGATGGCTATAATTTACATTTCTGTTCATTATGATTAGATGCATGACCGATCACTTTGCGAGTAAGTATTCAGTACGTAAATGGCCACACGAGTGGAACAATTAACTTGCACACAAACAATTCTCGTTCTAGATAATTTTCCACTTTAAATACGACCACCTATTCCCCGGCAGGTAAACGTTTCACAATGCGAATCCAAACCACGTCGCACCGACGGCAGGCAGACGCACGTGAGATTCCATTCATTCTCATCATCAAAGAGCCGCAATAACACCACCGCGTGGTCTTCCGGCTTCTCGCGAGCGAGCGAGATGAGAGCGCTGTACGCGAAGCGGAGGGGTGGGGGTGGTGGGTGGAGGGGGTTGGGAGAGGGGAGGTTTTCGATCGGCGGCGGCTGGGCTGCGCGGAGCCCCGGAAGCTCACCGCCCTCGCACAAAGGGCGGCGTAATCGGAGTCGGTGGCGCAGCGCTGTTTAACCTCGGGGCGGCGGCAGTGGGGGCGGGGGCGGTGGGGGCGGCGGCGGGGGCGGGCGGGGGTGGCGGCGGAGGGGGCAGGGGCTGTGGCTGTGGCGGTGGGAGCGGCGGCGGCGGCGGCGGCGGCGGCGGCGGCGATGGCGGCGGCGATGGCGGCGGCGATGGCGGCGGCGGTGGCGGCGGCGATGGCGGCGGCGGTGGCGGTGGCGGCGGCGGTGGCGGTGGCGGCGGGAGCGGTGGCGGCGGCGGCGGCGGCGGCGGCGGCGGCGGCGGCGGCAGCGCGCGGCGCGCGGCTTTTGTCGTGCCGACACGCTCCACGCGGCCGGCGATGAAGTTTTGGAACGTGGTTTATCTCCGCGTTGACGCAGGGTCCGCGCCTCTCCGCTGCGCTGCACTGAAGGTTGACGGCTCCGGCATCTCGCTGAGCGACGCGCGGGCCCGCGGCCTGGAGGCGGCTGCAGAGGGGAATCTCGCTGGCTCGTCGCACTTTGTGGACGTGCGTCGCATACGCTGTCACCAAGGGTTATCAGCGGCGGGAATTAGGACGCAACGGCCTCCCAGAATGATGGGATGCCATGAAATAGCGATATAAAAGCGGCGCTCCGCCGAGATTTGTAGCAATTGTATATTTGGGCTAAATCACTCATTTTTTTCGTTTTTGTTATCAGAAATTAATTTCCATCACTAATGTATGATAACGTTCATTTTTATCCTTCATATGTCCAATACTAGTAGGACCGCGTATAAAATTTATATTAATCCCGAATCATTCAACATATTTTTCTCGTTTTTTAGTCGCACTAATCCAACCCAACAAATGGGACATACCAATGCAGTTCTGCCAACGCGATGCTTCATAACGTTAAAATAATTGGAATGCGCAACATTCAAAACAACAAACTCAAAGAAGTACCTAAGAAAGAAAAAAATACCCTCATACAATATATTGCAATTATCGAGATTACGGTTCCACTAATTACACAGCTTGATGAGATCTTTATTTTATGCAAATTCATCTGTGCGAACCGAATGAAATACAGAATGCAATTCAGAGTCGTAAGCAATACGCGCAACTTTATTTAACCCTCAACAACACCCGATACACTATTTCCATTTCCAAAAGAAATATTTCCACTTTTTTGGTTAATCTATGAACTCCTTTCTTAAACAGTACATAATACTCGTATAATACAACGTAGAAAAACATCCCGAAAGTTACAAGACAAAAATGAAAACAATGAACAACTCCAAGCACGCACACAAAACTAGTTCAGTAAACTTCTATTAATTGTCTAGAGAACACTCTGAGAAACTCTTAAAGCATTCAGCAACTAACACGCTTTAAGAATTCCTTTACACTTCAAACAAATTGCAAGCGCGAATAAGGTCCACAAGTGATGAACTTTGTTATCTTTGTAATCCATTTATATGTTTATCGAAAATAATTTGAAACCCACTGATGGGAGGCTCCGACAAATAAAGTATACATTTTATTCTAAGTATTGAATATTTGTTTTTGCAGCTTATTTCATTTTCATTGAAATTTTAAAAAATGAGTTTATCTATTTGCAATTAGGGGATAATAGCTGCAAATAGACGTCGTGGTTTTTATATACTCACATCCATCACTCTCATGGGATATTCTACGCATATTATCCAAATTCTTTTCTTACACATTATAATCTGTTATACTTTATCTATAAAAGGAAATCAGTAAATAATATTGGAAACTAACATCCTCCGATTTTATGGAGATTTTTTCCTTTTGAAAAGCTGGCTGTTTCTAAACATGTGCAATAATTAAGTAGTCAAAAACATTTTACTCAAGTTATCACATTGATATTTACAATCGAAACTTAATTAGGTGTTAGAAACCAATTTTTAGTTCATATTAAAACTGAACGTTACCTCCAAGAACTTGGAGCGATGATTAATATTCGGAATTACGAATCCTGTCACCTTTTACTGTACATAAAACTGCGACCCTCCAGGATTCTGCCACACATACCTTTGAAGTAATTATCTTAAATGTCACGTCCATAAGAAAAATCAAATACTCTAATTCTGTATAAATGCGTATCGTAATTAGGTAATGCATATAAACAGTCTCTTTTAATACTAGTGTTTAAAAGAAATGGAAATACTCGTACCATTAGCATACATCTGTGTAACTACCTAATACGCGATATAAGAACGCTCTCAAATTGCACTGCAATCCCCCGTGAGCCGATCCCAAGGGAAGCCGGAGCGGCGGTGACCTCGCGCCGACCGGTCGGCTATTCGATCCCCGCCGCCTCCTGAGCGCCTCGAGGTCTTCCGATACCCTAGCCGGCCTCTCGCTATCGAATTGGTATCTCTTCGATACGCTCATTAAGGTCCTTATTGCTCGGTCCGCACAGAATGCTCCGCTCAAGGTTACGGGTATCTTCCATCGTCCCTGCCTTGCTTATCTTCGAGTTAAGTGCCGTCGCTGCCTCGTCCTTCATTGTTTAAGTTGGTTGAAACTGTTCATTCTCATCGTACACACACCGTTCAGTGCAGGATCTACGAATTTTATCAATGAAACATGATTTTCTACTACCAAATAATGCCAATGTTTATAGACAATACATGCTTAATATAATAAAATAGTTAAATACTGAATGAGTATTCAACTACATAAAATTTCTAAAAGGTATCGAAAATTATTTAACTTGCCTTCACATCGTTAAATACTATTATTACAAGTTGGAAGTTTGAGTAGAGTAGCTACCGATGTCACTAGCCACAGCGTAGCACGGGTTGGCAGTGATTGTCGTTGAATCTCTGTTAACCAATCTATATTTCACCTCCCACAAAGGAGCAATTTTGATAGCTAAATCCTCGGTGAAATGAAAAAGTTGCTTAATGCAAAATTATAGTTATCTGTTGTGTATTTGGTCATTTTCATTCGTTTTTGTAAAGCAAATTTCAAGCAATAAGCTCCGAAGTATCAAAGAGCCGAATAGCCGAAGTTTAAGATTTTTCACACTTTTTATTCTTTACCGGAGAACGTGGGTTTCAATGCAATCCCAATCATCGTTTCTTAGCTGCAAACTAACACTACTTGAAAAACAAAACCGAGAAAATCGAAATTTTTTAAACAGGGTTAAAAAGTTAGCATTACTTTTAGATTTCGTAGGAGTTACGTTAGTAATTTTTTTAATGTTCTAATACAATGGTTATAATTCAAAATTCGTTTTTTTCGTGTTGGGGCAATATTGATATCCATGAACCACAGACAACTCATATTGTTCACTTCAAGTATACTGATCTCGCCGACATTAGCGTTAAAGTGCATATGGCGACATGTAGATAAATATTTGGTTATTTATTCGATCGTGGGCAAAAAATCTTGTACGAATTATATCTTAGCAGTAATATTGTATCTTGG
The DNA here is from genome assembly GCA_011170035.1 of Teleogryllus occipitalis. Lineage (NCBI taxonomy): Eukaryota > Metazoa > Arthropoda > Insecta > Orthoptera > Gryllidae > Teleogryllus > Teleogryllus occipitalis. The sequence continues at coordinate 5,249 of BLKR01012054.1, read as the reverse complement.
CAGTAATTATTATTACAGTATCTTGGCGATATCTTTCCATTGCATAGAATTATCCAGGGTGTGTCTAAATAAATGATATTTCAAACGCCCGATACACCCTGGAACACTACTGTTAGGCTGCCGATTTTCTGCGCCACCGTTGACTGATTGATTGTCAGATGTTGCTGGGTACATGAATTGCTATGGCCATTAGTCTCATTAGTGTAGTGACGGTTTTTATGCTTGGCGGTGGCCGTGTTCCTCCCACGCTGGCTGGCAAGATCCGGCGACGACCTACATTCTGCTTGTTAGGATATTCCTCTTTATGTATCTCCAACATCAAGGCATCGCCCCTGCCGTTACACTATCTAAGCTCCCGACTGATCCTCCGACATGTGTAATAGTGTAGTGCATGTACAAGAAAGTATAACTGTATAAGAAAGGGAAGAGGGCAGAACAAGGAAGATGAAGGAGAAATCGCTCGGGCCGTCACCCGTGTGTTAAGGTACTGCTACGACATACGCCTAGTGTTGATCGACGAAAACATGGAAAACTGGCCATCAGAGAAGGCGCCCACTAGAATTTTCTTCCAGACAGCGGCTGAATTCGAGCTAGTCATAGTATAGAGAGTGTCGCAAATCTGTCACCTTCGGGACTCGAACCGTAGGACCCTCGGTCAGAGTCGATGCGGAGACAGCAACATTGCTGGCTGTGAGCTAAATTCAGCCTGCACCACCTCTGAGCAAATCCCTTTGCCCTCATTCTCATCTGTACTTTAACATTTCTTACGCATCTGGCATTACTCTTCCCAGCGCCATTTCTTTTTAAAATAAGCTTATCTGACAGTCTCCTTTTTCAGTGACTTCTGAAGCCCAACGTCTGTTTTCTCCTTCGAACTTTTTTCAACTGAAGTAATTATCCTCTCCGTGGAATAGAACGATTCACGAACCAGCATCATAAAATTATGAAACTAACATTCTTGCTTGATACAAGTTCAACAGAATAGGAACAAACATTCACGCCTCATTTCGATGCGTATGTTTGAACCCGTTAGCCTACGCACGGAGGATTTGAGCTGACGCGACACCACGCCCATGCAGGCTGGCTAAACTTTCATTTTCTTTTCTATTAAGACTGTGGTGACGCTGCTGCCGCTGCCGTCGCCGCCGCCACCGGCACCGTCGCGCTTCGTGTTGGCGGGCGAACACGAAACGCGTCTCAGTGGCAAATAAAAGAGCATCACGCGAACACGAGGAAACCGCGATCAGCTAGTCGCGCGACACGATGTTTCACTTAGAGCGTCAGGCGCGAAGCGGACGGCGCTTGCTGAAGACACGCCAGACTACGTGGCCACCTCAATACTGGAAAGCACCCTCCAGAGATATCGCGAAAAACTTGAACTTTAAGACATTTTCGAGTTTTTTTAAAACTGAGTTGAAGTGTGTGCAGAACGTAAGTTGAATAAACGTTAAGGAAGTACTATAATTCAGGTTTTGTTATTATTATAAGCACTATTGCTATCGATCCTAAATCACTACTCATGCATTCTTAACTCTGACTATAAAATCAACAGTCAATAGGCCAGTTGTTTTTCACATACAATAAAATAATGATTAGTCTGTAAAATGTACATTAATCCTGTTAAAATATTCTTGAATTAGAGAAAGTACTGAGACGTCATATTGTGCGTAAATGAGTATTATGCACGTTACAGGCTCTTCACCATCCGTTTCGGAATAAGACGTATGTCAATTTAGCTTTAGTAAATTTACTTAAAATTCAATTTAGCTAAAACTATAATAAAACTTTGTAATAAATCTGAAAGTATAAAGAAAATGTTATTCAGTTACAGACACACAGTTTTAATGTGTAGTTTCTATAAGTTAGAAAGAAGAAAGGATGCATTAGACAGTAACTACTTGAACTAATGAGTCTGTGATACTAAATTCAAAAAGTACGAAGCGGTTTCTTTTATTGTTAACAAGTGCTTTGCATACATTCAGTCGAACGCCAGCGTCAACACTCAATTTCGGCCGGTGGAGAAAGAAAGAAAACAAACAAGATTCAGCACTCAGTTTTGCGGGTTAGAATTACATATCAATGAGGTCGAAGAGGAAAGAATGAAGAATAAACAGCTCGGAGCGACCTCGAGGACAATCTTTCGTTATAATTCTTTGGCAGCGACGCAGAACAGCTTTTTTGCAGGCGAGTAGGCCGTCGCCGCCTCCTACCTTTCCAGAGCCCCGGGTGTTGGAGCAGCGGAGGACGCCGATGGCGTGCTGGCGGTACTCCTTCTCCAGATGGTCGTGCTGTGCCTGGATTCGCCTGCAACACATCACGAAGCGACACACGTCAGTTTACTACCTTCACCGTTTCAGTCATTTCGTTAAAACAAACATGTCATCATTTTACATTAGATTGATTGATTGATTGATCGATTTTTTCGTGTGTCCGGGCGCGTCAACTGCTTTGGTCATTAGCCCCGTAAGTGTAGTGTATGTTTTTTCTTGGGACGTGGCGGTGATCTTTCCCAGCTGAATGGCGAGATCCGACGCCGACCTACCGTCGGCTAGTGGGGTTTCCCCCTAACCAGGACTCTCCCACCAGCGGGGCACCGCTCCAGCCGGAACAAGCTCTAAGCTCCCGACCGGTCTCCCGGAATATGTGGTAGTGTAAGTGTGTGTGTGTATAAGGGGAGAGGATAGGACAAGGAAGAGGAAGGAACGATTGCGCGCGGTCCGTTTCTTAGGGTACTGCTCCGGCATTCGCCTGGTGTTGATCGGAGAAACCACGGAAAACTACCGATCAGAGCAGCCGGCCGCTAGAATTCTCTTCCAGACAGCCATTGAATTCGATCTAGCTGAAGAGTTAGTGTCGAAAATCCTGCCGCCGTCAGGACTTGAACCTAGGATCTCCCGGTTAGAGGCGCAATTTACATTAGAATTTAATGTGTATTATACAGAGTCTGCCATTTATAAGCCTTAATATACATACTAAACACAACGTAAGGTCTGGTAGTGATAAATATTGATATTTCAGACAGTTCTACATTCAGTAAAGACTAAACAAAATCAAATTCAGTTTCTTGGCATGTCATAAAAACAGAAGAGACGATCTGAATAGTGGAGGTCGCTAAGGCTGAAGGGCAGTAGCTGCCTCGGCTCGAAGGGTCGCGGTTTCGAATCCCGCCCGGGCATAGATGCTTGTGTGTGTTCGTGTTGTCCTTACGTGTTCTATAGAACCAAGTTGTTAAAAAGTGAACTAAACAAAACAAAAGGTAAATTATTTTTTCTTTCTCCTTTGTTAAAAGGTTGATTTTCTTCCATTGCATACTTATGTATAATTATAATATGTATAATTAGGAAGTATAGAATATCAAAAACAAGCACGAAATTTAATGATATAGAGAATTGTTTTTATATTCTACATAAATAAAATATGTTTATTTAGTTGGAAAAAAAAAGTTTTTTATAATTTTTTTTCTTTTTGTCTGATATAAACTTTGAAACTGCTGAACCAATTTTGATGCGATTTTCATGAAAAGGTAGTGTATTTTTTCGGGCATAACTTTGGCTATTTTTCAAATTATTGTGTTCTCTTATAAATAGGTTTGTTTTTTCACATTAATATAGAGTTCTAATCTTAAAACTGTAGATGTGACATTTGAGTAAACTTTCTTATCCGTTACAATATTTATGTGTGCTTTCTTTCGGTTTTCGAAAATATCCCGAAAACCCAGAATTACGCCACCAACTTAAACGCTCCTAACATCCCTTATAATATTCTACTAAATGCTTTTGATTCATTCCAATAGCGCAAGGAGGTTCAGAGTAATTGAATGTCAAAATTGTTGAACTGAAACTTGCATACTCTTGCAACAAAGCATCTGTTTACAACTTCCCGTAGCAAAGATAATCTCAACAAACGTAGTAAGGCCTGGTCAGGGAGGGCCAGGGCGGGCCAGGTAAGCAGAAGGATTATGATGAATAATTACCTGGCAACGCCCTGACGTCATCCATTTCAAAATAAAATCCAATGATGTCTGTCTGATAGAAGAAACATTATGGCAAGAATATACTGTGATTATTTTGGGTTTCTTGGCGCGTCAACTGCTATATATTCCCTTAAATATAGTGCGTTTTACATCCAAAGAGTTGGCGGTGGGAACGTCTGATCCCGCGCAGCGCCCACCCACACGTGGGCTTGTAGGGATTCCTGAAATTACCCACGCAGCTTTTCTTGACCGATGACCTTCCTTCCCCCTCCCTAGATCAATAAACAGTTGAAGACCAAAGCTCGCAGCGAGCACTGATGACAACACTTCAAACACATGTTCATTGCTGTGTAAGAAAATATAGTTCCTCTTGAAACCGAGAACACCTGGTCGTATTTTTCTAAACAATATCTAAAAAAATCGCGAAAGCAGATCCAGATCCATACGTTCGAGATTCCTCGAACTCCTGGGAAAATTAGAGCTCAATTTATTGAAAAAGTTGCGAAGGCATGACTGATATTCCAGAGATTGGTATTGCTTCATAAAATCCAATGGCCGATGTAACTTATACCCCCACTCCATCCGCATTTCTCCAAGCCATCGTTCAAGAAAAGTTGCGCGATTAATATCTCCGCCAGCGGAACACCGCCCCGACCTGGAAAAGCTGCAAGGTCCAGGAAGGTCTCCCAGCATGCCTCGCAGAGTAGTGCATGTAAGTGCAAGGGAGAGGGGAGGGTAAAGATGAGGAAGGAAAGATCGCAGGCGGTCTGTGGACAATTTTTAGGGTATGGTTCCGGGATTCTTTTCGTGCTAACCAAGGAAATAACGGAAAACTACCTATCAGAGAAACCGACCACTAGAATTCTCCCTCAGAAAGCGGCTGAATTCGGTCTAGCTATTTAGTTAGGGTCGAAAATTCGCCACTATCAGGACTCGAACCCTAGTACTCCCAGGTGAGAAAATTTGCAGTGACGGCAGTAGTTGCCTTGAGCCTGCCAAGAATAATTAAGGACTTTTGTACCTGAAATTTTTCGATAAGGATTTGAATTTGATTTCGGTGGCACGAGTAAAACAAGACCGTATAAGGACATACAAATGAATAAAATTCTCAGAGATACACATCAAAGATTCTGATTTACGAGCGTATACACAAAACCAAACACGGGAACAAAAAGCACCGTAACACAAGGAGAGGTAATGCAATATTTTAGAGGTTGTTACATTCACGATTCACTTCTCCCTTTGAACCTCACAGCAGACACGCTAGCTCTCACAC
>BLKR01012053.1:0-24204 GCA_011170035.1 Teleogryllus occipitalis | reverse complement strand
ACTCTTTAGTAACCACTTATCCCACAACAAATGAGTGAAATGCGCAGAAACTTCAGCGTAGCTAAAACACAACTCAAAACAAAGTTAATATGAGAATACATTCAATGTTTCCTAATATGACAATTTCATATGAGTTTTCTTTATTAAAATCAATTATACAAAGTATTTATTGACTTACACAAAATGGAATCCACTCCAACAAGAGCAAACACGGATATTCAGTATCACGTGAAGTTTTATGTGGTTGACATTTTGATGTGTTTTCTTTAAATGACTAATATCAACATTAATTTTTGAATATTGTCTATTGGTCGATATGTTATTTGTGTATATGAATGTATGTGAATATATTAATGACCTGTGAAAAGGTAAGAACCTTTCTTATTGTTATATTTGACAGGCACATGACTTCCTTTACATTGACTAATTCATGTAAGTGGAAGTGGTTTGATGTGTCGTTGTTATTGTTTTAAATGTTGTATTATACATTTCAACTACAAGAATTATTTTATATTATTTTAATTTGGCAATCATATTTCAATCATTTAATTTTCAGACTCTGGAGCATTAATTACCTTTTCATTGTAGTATATGACGACAGATGTCGTTCTGTATACTAATAAATGCAATATCTCTGTGGTATGATACGTAGAGAAGTAGAGGAATCTAGCGAAGTGCAAAGCCTACATTAAAATCTAATAAAGGTTCTCTTTTCGTTGCAGGTAAGTGGGAACGGCGACCGAAGACGCCCCAGCGATGGACTTGGCACCTGCCGCAGCGCCACCCGGCCTCGCCGGCCGCCCGCCGGCCGCAAACGATCTCTTGATTGCCCATATGAAACGCAAATCGGATAACGCTCAGGACTAGCCCACGACGCGATCCCCTAGCGGTAAAAAGCGGCCGGCGAAGAAAAGCGAACTCCCACTTATGAAAAGAGGACTCTTCGACTTGGTTCCGCCGCGTAACGTATGGGATCCCGATCGGAAACTACTTTCCCGAAGCCGGATTTTCCCATTATTCAGTACATGGCAAAAACAAGTCGGCTGGTTGTTGCGTCAACCGTTTCCTCGTAAATCGAGTTCCAGCGCGGTGAAAATTACAAATTAGTCAGCGTTGTCGTAATTCGGCTGGGTGTTAACGGGTTCCTCCGCCTTCCTAAATTATAATAAACGCATCGGAACGAGTGAAGATTGCCTTATATGTTGGAGGAACTTGATGAGTTCACTGTAGATGAAGATACCCTTGACGTCATGGCGCAAAGGATTTCACATTGCCACAAAGAGTGGCGAGGAGTGGCAGGCGACCGCGGGCCCTCGCGCTGGCCGCCCCCGCCGCCGCCGCCGCCACCGCCGCCACCATCGCCGCCGCCGCCGCGGCCAGCGTCACGCCGCGATAATGAGGGCAAGTCGTGCGCGAACGGTGACGACCGGCCCCGCCGCCTCGTTAATCTTGGGTCAGGCGGCGGGGGCGGAGGCGGGCGCTGCCGGGGTGGGAGCAGGGGCGGGGCGCGGTGAGGGCGGGGGCGGGGCGCGGCGAGCCCGGCAGGCGACACCGCCCCGCCCCTCCCCGCCTCACTCGCCACCCTACTCGCCCCCCCCCCCGCTGCGCGCCGCTGCATTCGTGATGAAACCTTTCCCATGCCTGCCCCGCCTAGGTAGCCCACCCCAGTCCAATCCAGCCCGCCCGGCGTAGCCCGCCCAGCCCAGCCAGCCCAGCCGGCCCAGCCCAGCCCAGAGGCAGCAAGGTGCAAGTATCGAAATGAAACATGGGTCGGGGCCCGCGCGAGGACACCGAGCGGTCGCGTGAACGCGCAGGCTCCCGCGGCTCGCGTGTTACGTCCTTACTCATTTATGTTTTACATATGGATAACCCAATCCCTGGCTGCTTCTACAACCGGTATAGGCGAAGAGATATCGCGATGCGGGACAAGGCCGGGCGTGAATGCGGGCAGTATGTTATTTGTTGATGTGCCCGTGTGCGCACACATGTGGCAGCGTATGTATGCGCGCACTCGCTCCGCGACGCTTCGCGCTGTGGGTGGTGGCGGGGGCGGGCGGAGCGTGAGCGGGCGGCGCGGGGGGCGGGGCCGGGGCCGGGCGCGGGCGCCGTTCCGCTCGGATGCGCCGCCTCAGGACGTGCTGCCTCGCGCCGCAGCCTGGGGCGCGAAACTCCTTTCTGTTTCTTCAGCCAACTTATCGCGTCGTTTATCCGCGTTTCCTCACACATCTAGTGTTTCAGGGCACACCTATGATTTTCGTATGTTGACAATCACAACGTATGATGACTGTCAATGCTTGAACTTATTTGCTTACTATTAGGAGCGCACCCAAGACGGGCGGGTGTAATGGGACATCAACCTTGCGCCAGAAGCTATTATTACATATTACAAAATATAGCTTTTACTAATTTTATTTACTAACGAAAATCATTCAGTACATCAATTATTTACGTTGTAAATATTGACCATGATTCAAAAAATAAAAATACATTTTATATTGAGCATGAATGAACAATGATTTATAAGAAAACACCTAGTCGATTGGACACTACACCTGCAGCCTCCTAATTTAGTTTGTTGTTAGTTGATTTCGATAGTTGGGTCAGGTCTCATTTACTTGAATATTTTGTTTTGTATGGATCTCCAAAAAAATGTTAAACTTATCAAAACGTAGACTTGATAAATTCATGCAGTTGCGCATTAATTAGGACAAACAATTAATAATAATAATAAGTAATAACTTCGCATAATTACTAAGGTAGTTTTGGAACTTAGCACATTTAGGTCAAATGCCTGGATAAGTATATCTTCGGCAAAGATGTATAGGCATACAGGGGCAATTCCGCTTTCGTTGCATGTTGTACTGTGCTGTTGCCTGGCGGTACTTTGTCTCATGGCGTGTTTCTATAATTTAGCCAGATATAATTTGGGAGGATCTTCGGCACCACAGGCTAGGAAAGATCACAGGGAGTGCCGACCACGTTGCGCACTGCTCGTAAGTATGTCTGGCGGTCTTCGTTTTAATGAGGAATAGCGTGGGCGACCCATTACATGAACGCAAAAGTCTCTGTAAAGCAACTCAAGCATAACTGTAAAAACGTTACTAGTTAGTCGTTTTTCAATGTAGAACCTACTCGCTATTTTTAACCTCGCTCATTAAGTTGAATGTGCAGTGGTGCTCATTGGAGAGAATGTGCATGGTATCACTAACATACGCACAAACATTGCATTTACCTCCCTGTCTTTAAAGAGGACAGCGGATTGTCTTATCAGGGGCCGCTGCCTCGATCCACATACATACAGATGATATTCTTGACCAAAGGGAAGAATACATGTATATATAAATACCCTACTATAATATGTGATGAAACTGCTCAGTTTATGATTTTAGTACTAGATAAATGTTACCGCTGTGTCGAACACCGCGGAAATACTCCCTTCTGGGTAATACTAACTGGGCGTCCCATGTACTTGCTCATTCTTGTGACCATTTTTTGTCAGGAGTAGGTACTCTTTCATTGAATCTTTTATCAATTAGTATTTTTTGATACATGTAGTCTGAAGACCCTATAACATGACTGGAAGAAAAATGTCTTGGATTGTGTTATAAATAATAAAAAATATTTTTCCTTCTCACCTACTACGTACTTCGTAAAAAAGATGACATATTATAATGCTGCAGCGAAAAGTGGTGATTTTTTTTGTAGAAAAATTGTATTGTGGGAACCTGATATCGAAAAAAATAAATAGTCCTACATGTAAAAAATTACTTCCTCTAAAACTAGACATTACTTCTTTAATGTTTTGTGGGTCCTTGATATCAAAAAATTGTTTACGGCAAAACATCTGTCCGCCGGCCCGTCCGTCCGTTCGAACCAACAGACGATTATCTCTAAAATTGATATTCCCTGATCGATCTGCTCGAACTCAACGACCTACCAATTTGAAACGTAGATTTTAATTTTTGAGGCTCCTTTTCCTGAAGATCAACATTTTCGACATTTTCGACATTTTCTCAAAAATTGCGCTAAATTTTTAGATTATTTTTTTTGTATTGGATAGAGATTAAAAATGGCACAGGTTTTATTTTCGTTGACGTGAATGAATTTTGGAAATTTGCAATAGTTGAAACATTTTTCGGCGCCTTTCTACAACTATGATATTGAAGATGACCCTGTATGAAATCTGATCTCCAAAAACGCGTAAATTTGCGTGAAATATAGGCTATTTTAAAACAATTTCTCAAAAGCAGCTCCATTTTTTCTTCATTTTTCGAATAGAGCAAAGTACGTTTATTAAAATGGTGTGTCTCCATATTTTCGAAATTGTAAGCAAATATTACAAAACTACAGTATTGGGAATACATATTTTTCTCTTGATGAAATCTGTTCTAAAGAATTAGATCTTTTAATAGGTTCGTGTACAATTTTTTGAAAATGTTTAGTAATTTTCGTTTAATTTTTGCGTGAAGTGAAGGCAATTAAAAAAATACTTTCTCAAAGACGGTTCCAAAGGGTTTCTTTATTTTTTTTCTGAATAAAACAAAAAGTACGCTCATGAAAATGGTGCAGATATGATTTTTGTTGACTTTCTGAATTTTGGAATATTGCGCAAACTAGAAACAGTACAAAAAGTATGTGCACCACACGTTCTGACTACAGGGAGTTCGTAGAACAGCGCGACTGAGAAAACGCTTGGGACAGCTCTTCGAGTTGTAGACTGCACTGTTCTTCTACACGCCTGAGACACTGCATCTCTTTTGTTGCCGTTCTGTCTCATAAAGTTGTTTTAAAATTTCAAAAATGTCTTTATTCTGCTTGTTTTCAAAACTTAAACATTCTCTAATAATTCTAGGGTAATTGTTGAAGGTGATGAATTTTCAAAACCAATACAAAAATAACATATTCATCAGTACTTTAAGATACCAAATTTCATTTTTTAGTTCTGCGAAATATCCTTAGGCGACAATCGTTTCTTTTTTTAAGGAAATACTAAAATCCAAGTCTCTGCAAACCTATACCAAATCCTTTTTTTAATTGAATCATCATATTTTTATTTAAAGACAGTCCTCAATGTATTCCTCTTAAGTATTATTGAATTGCAATCTCACATCGCTTTCATTACAGAATTTTCTTCCTATTTCTTTAGTAAAACTGTTTTTACTCTGTCTCAGTCCGTTTCTCTGCCTGTCTGTCTGTCTCTGTCTGTCTGTCTCTGTCTCTCTCTCTCTTTCTCCCTCTTTCTCCCTTGTCCTCAGCCGCAAATATACCTTTTACAGATAACAAATTGAATATTTAGAATTATCTCTGAAATGGCGAATTTTTTGGTCCAATACCAATGTTTCTGCACCATCACTAACGTCATCATCAGGTATTTGCCTCAGGTTTATCTCATTTCGGATCCTAGTGACCAGACGATCTGAATTGGCCCCAAAAGGACGTCGCTGCTTTTATCGATGTGTTGCTGTGCCTGGCTCGAAGGGGCCTCAGATATCTCTTGGACCAGCTCACCTATGGGCTATGCGCAATGTGCAACCGGCGTGGTTGCCAGAGAAAACCGCACGGGGCATCGGGACGTTGGGCAGGGGAAGGGGGTCGGCCGAGGGCGACGGGGCGCCTGCGGCATATTGCTCTGCATTAAACACACTCTTCTGTAATGGCCAGTGGAGCATGGCGGCCGAGGCGAATGCATCTGCATAACAGACTCGTAGCGCTGATAGGCTACGTGGATGTATAGTAATTGAGGTGGAAGAGACCGAACAGTCCCGTGATATTAGCGACCATACAATTCACTTAATTATATTTTGGAAGTGAAGCTCGTTTTTCCCCGGTTTTGATAGTTGGTTATCAGGTGCGCACCCCTCCGCTTACGCGGGAACTAATACACCGCTACGCATATGCTATTTAACGAAGTAGAATTAAATGAAATTTTGTATGTAACTCTTTCCCTCTCGAGCAAATGCGATTTCGCTACAGTTGTATTACACCCACAGCTTTCTCCACTGGTTTACCTCTTTTCTATATCAAGGCAAAAGCGGAAAATGGAACAAAGAATAAGTAGAGATAAAATGCGAATTTCCCCTGGAAACACGGAACTTTCATATAATGCATCTGTTACTAGAAAATCAGGCTTAATTCCCTTCCTGTATGGTAATGCTACTTTGCATGATTGCTCGTGCTCGCTGAGCTGCTGTAGCCGCCACGGGAGTCGCGCCCCACTCCGCTCACTTTATGGCAGTCCGCTCGAGAAAATGAAAGACCCTATCAGCATGCAGATATTACCATGAATGCAAAGCACACTTCTTATGTTACCGTGGAGTACTTATCACTTGTCGATTGCCAGCAGCAGGCAGCGAGGCGTCGGGGCATCCGGTGAATTACGCGCAATCACAGCAGCTGGGCATGTTTATTCCCGCAATTGCCTTCCGGTGTTGGAAGCAGGTTCCTCGCTTAAGGAAGCCGGCCCAAGCGGCTAGCGCCGTGGTGCGCTGGGCCAGGCGCGCCGCCGTGTCTAGGGATGGCAAAAAACATCGATATTTTCGAGCACAAACATTGATATTATAACATTTCTTCGGCTCGATATATTTGTTCAGAAACATCGATGTCTGAAAAAGTTTTTCATTATATAAATAAAATTTCCAGTATCTATTTTTGTGGATTGCTCGCAATCAGCAACCATTGACCACTGTCATAGTAGTCGATCACCAGGCTGTGCAAAACCGTTTGCTATTCGCAACCTTTCTTCAGTGTGATTGCCTTTTTTGGTTATTTTGTACGTGGGAATGTGGTTAAACTGCATTTTGAACCTTGACTACATAGAATATTGATTAGGAAATTAATATGGCAGTCAAATTTAAGCCAGAATATGCATTAAACTAATATTGACGTGTTATGTATCACATTAGAACCCACATATTTTACTTCGATATGTTTCATCATATTTTAAAACATTGATGTTTTTTGTCGAGGTTTTCGACAAAACCTTTCGTTCGTGTATCGAAGTATCGCTGTTTTCCTAAAACATGACATCACTAACCGCGTGAACTGCATTACGCGGCCCTCTGTACATTCAGGCATTTCTTGCGTGTCGCGCCGCCTCCGCCGCAGATCGCGCACATAAAGAGTTCGCTCGCCCACCACCTCAAGAGTGAAGTTGTCACATGACAAGCAGTCGACGATGCACTTAGATGTGATAGGAGGAAAACTTGTGAACCTCGTCCTTTAACTTTTTTATTTTTTATGAAAACTTTAAGACGGTTCTCTAGCAAATTTAGGTATTTGAGGATGTTTAATAATGCATGTGTTACCCATATTATTTTCAAAAATTGTTGGGAAAAAATCTGGCAAAATAATCATTTTAACTAAATATGTTCCGTATATATGACACGTTTTGTATCGTAGTTGTTTGTGATATGCTAATGTGTAAAAGCCTCAAAAGTAAGCTTCTAATGTTGACTCAAATGCTTTAATTTGTGTTCCTGTAAAACTGGAAATTGTTGGCGTTCCCAAATTAAGCTGCGGCATAAAAACTTTCCATTTTAAACAATTACAGTGACCATTTTAAACAATTACAATAACAATTACAAATTCACATTATTATTTTGCCCCTTGCTGGACCGTAACTTTAAGTGATTTCCATTCCTTTTTGCTCTTGAAATTTATCTAGCCCCGCCTTGTTTTATAGTCCGCGAGTACCGACCAAATTTACCGATCTCCTTAAATAAGATTAAATTAATTTTATTATGTTTTGATTAATACAATACTCACAGACGTGTGTCTCCTCATTGATAACACCTGTACATCGAGGACAGGTATGGATGTCTCTGTAATCTGCTCCTGGATTAATGCTGCTCAAAATAACTCGTTCGAAAATTCAAATAATGTCCTTTTAAGAAAAGATTGCGATTGAATTTGCCAAGATACTAACACTTCTCGTCTCATATTTCCTGTGGGAGTCATCAGACAGTTTAGTTATTAGCAATGGACTATACGTGGTTCGAGATTCCATTTTCTGTGAAGATTTTCGGTATATGTATAGATTTTTCCGGAAGCGCCGAAAACTTCATAGCGTAGACGTGCGTAATATTTTTTTTTTATTTTCTCCCGCCTTATAACGTTGAATGTGTTTGGCCAAAAGGAAATGTCCCAGCAGATAGCGCCAGTTGTAGGGATTACTTGGTGCAATATCTCAAAATATGGATTTTTTGACTTATTTGGTTCTTGAAAGAAAACCCTCAATTGAAGATTTACCTTAAGGTAATGATGTTAACGGAAGCGTAGTGGTATTGCGTTTGCATCTCCACGGTGTCGTAAGAGATCTTAACTTTAATCAATATCCATGAAGTGTTTCTTCGATTGATTACTTCGTGTGTCCAGGCTCGTCAACTGCTATGGTAATTAGTCCCGTAAGTGTAGTGTATGGTTTTTATCACGGGAGATGGCGGTGTCCTTCTGTTCAGATGAATTGCGACCTATCGTCAGCTTGCGGGGTTTATCCAGATATCTCCCACCCACGGGGCGTCACTCAACCGGAGCAAGCTCTCAGCACACGACTGCTCTCCTATCATGTGTAATAGTGTAGTGCATGGAAGTGTTAGTCTGTGTGATAAAGGGCGTAAAATAGGAGAAGGGAGAGGAAGAATGATCGCGAGCGGTCTGTGGCCCGTTTGTTAAGGTATTGCTCCGGCATTTATCTGGTATTGATTGGAGAATCCCTGGAAAACTACCAATCAGAACAGCTGGTCGTTAGAATTCTCGTCCAGACGGCAGCTGAATTCGACCTAGCTATCTAGCTAGTGTCGAAATTCCTGACACTGTCGGGGCTCACAAAACTAGGGCCTCCCGGTGACATCAGTTGATGCCCTGAGCCACCTGAGGCGGCGTGTTTCTTTGAAATGTGAATGCAAGGAGACGGAGAGGAGTCGTATATAGTCGCCATATGTTTCGCACTTATGAATGAATGCGTTTGTGAAAAGTGATCTGAAGTGACGCATCGGCGTGCGGCCCTGTTTTCTCGTTGACTTTCGGCCTGGCGGTGCTCGCCTCTCGCAGTCGTAATTTATAGCCGCCTCCTTCGTTATGAGCGCGAGGCCTATGCGGGAAGGGACAAGGGAGCTCTTCGCAACTGGCCTGACCACCTGGATTCACAACTGGGACCGCTCATCTTTTATTTACAGTCGCTCGCCGCATCTAGTTTTCGGTTGTTAGCGGAGTAGGGAATAGGTGTTTAAGTGTTCACAATCAGTTTGTAGCATAAATTCACCTCAGCGACTACTATTTGCAAACTTGTAATTATTGAAATGCCATTTACTTTGTTAATTAGTTCTGCTCCTAGTTGGTTTCAGTATGACATTATGCGAGAATATTTAAACTGTTGTTTTTCTTAAATAAATTTGAAGTTTTGATGTTCTTTCAAACTGTAGCTTTAGAACTCTCTAGAAGATAAGGGAAACTGATGATTACTTTTTCAAAGGGTTTCTTGGAGAAAAATATTTGGAGTAATGATTCATGGTAATCTCATTTCGTTTATTTATTCTGCGATGTTTACATAGGAATACAATGTTTGTAATGTTTCAAATGCAGTGAGTTTTTGGCATAACTATCGTCTAATTCTCGGTTTTCCTAAGCGAGAACTTTGTGCATTATCGACGGACAGTTCTTTACCTGGTTTCCAGCAAATTTCTAGGTCAATCTACCTATAAAGTCAGTAAAGTTGGCTCAGGGCATCAACTGATGTCACTGCTGTACCTCTGACAGGGAGGTCTTAGAGTTCGAGTCCCGACGATGACAGGGTTTTTGGAACAAGCTAGATATCTCCGCCGAGTTCAGCCGCTATCTGGAGGAGAATTCTAGCGGTCGGCCGCTCTGATCGGTAGTTTTCCATGGTTTATCCCATCAACGCAAGCGAATGCCGGAGCAGTACCCTCACAAACGGACCCGGACCGCGCGCGTTCTTTCCTTCCTTTTCCTTGTCCTATTCTCACCCCTTACTTACACACACTTAAACTCATATGCAATACACTACCACACGTGTCGGGGAACCATTCGGGAGCCTAGAGCTTGTCCCAGCTGGTGCCACGCTGATGGGAGATACCTGGCTGTGGAATATCCCCACAAGTGGGCGAAGATCGCCGCCACCTCCCGCGATAAAACATGCACTACACTCACGGGAGTAATGACTAGCAGTTGATGTGCCCGGAATCCTCAATCAATCGACGTCGAATACTGCTCGACGGTGATAACTGCCAGTTATGAAAACATCTCTAAAAATACATAATAGTCTGTCGATTCATTATAAATTCTCTTTTACTGTTTCATGATCATTTTATGAGATTACTGAAATTAAATTATTTTCATTCTGATTGTCTTCATTATATTCAAGTGTTGTAAAACATGAGAAATCCCACTTCACAGCTGGTAAAACATATGTCAACTCACATTTCCATTCACCCAACAAGGTAGCTTAGTTCTCCTCTACAGAAGAAACCTGATTTCCATGCAATATGTAAACATCCTAATATATTAATACAGTATATTCCCATATGTCAGATGATTGCATGTTAATACTCCATTAAATATATTCTTAATGCTTGGATCACATTTACATTATTTTATGAGTTAACGACATGCATTTTCATTAATTATCACACCAACAAACTGCTGTGTTATTAGTTCATCAAGATGTAGAAATGAGTTACATTATTCACTGTTGCATTGAAGTGAATAATTATTTTTTCTTAAGAGATTTCTCAAAGAGCTTAGTTCTGTAAAAAGTGACTGAATAAGATATTCAGCTTAATCAAAGGGCCAATAAAATTCACGAGATATAATTGAGATCGTATTCCGACAGTTAAATTGGATTGCGTGTTTTTGAAGGATCATTACCGCAAATTTGACAGCGATTTGTGTTGGCCCCGTAATAAGCGCGTCATTTTCTCATGAATTCTGTGAAAAAGAGTGTGCCAGGAGCAGCGCCTTTTATAGATCGCTCTGTGATGAGCAGTGCTCTCGTTACAATTCTTTTCAAAACATTTCCCCAATCGCCACCATTCAAAGATGTGCTGTGTTATCACGTAGTTATCAGAGGTACTCCTAGAGGGGAAGGGCTCATAACGTTTCAGCCCCTGACCCCCTAGAAGCCGATGACATGTATTCACATATACAGTTTTTAATCATTTTTCTATAGCAACGAAAACCAACTTTTCAATTGAGTCGTAAATATTCATAAATCAACAAAAATAAATATTTTTTTTAAATTCAGCATAAATAAAAAATTCTTCTAAGAAAACATCAAGTCAGCTGAACAGTACTCAGCGTTCCCGCCCACCCACTCACCCACCGCTAGCGAAATCCTGATGGAGCCACTGATCTTCAACGACGTAAACTTCTACTCTATATGACGTTACGCTTTGTAAGAAGCGACGCACTCATAAATTGACGTACACAACCCTTTCTTAGATCTTTCTCGTTCATTGTCAAAGCACACCACATACGTGTTCCCTTCGTAACAGGCATGTGTCCGCTCTCCTGCTTTACTCAACGTGTCACTCTGTCCCGATCTGTCCCCCTCCTTCGTCAGTTCACGGAGGTACCTAGAGCGTCGCGTTCCTCCTCACACGTGACTCCCGTCGCAGAGGCTTCCCCTTTCTGCAACGACTGTCACAGTACGTCGCCATACTTTCCATAACAGCGTTTCCCTTCTACAGAAGCGTCGCCTTTGGTACATCAGCCGTCGACGTCTAACAGAAACGTCACACTGTCCCAATTCAACACGGCCCCAACGACGCCGCCTTCTCCGTCAGCGGAGCGTCGTGGCGGCGCGGGGCCGCGTTGTCCCGTGACGTGGCGCTGTGCGAGCTGCAGCCCCTGCCGCTGCGTCTGTGCTCCTGGCGCCGCGTCGCCGCTCGGCTCCGCTCAGTGCCGCGCCGGCCCGCTTCCAGCCCGCTTCCAGCCCGCTTCCAGACCGCTTCCAGCCCGCGCCGCTAATCTGCGGGCAGCGCCAGCCACTACAAGAGCTGCTCATTATTTCACGAAAGGCCATGACGGGTGGTGCGGAAGCAGAGGTGGAGGCGGCGGCGGCGGCGGCGACGACTAGGCTGGCTTTAGACGGGGGAAGCGAGCAGCGGGCGGGAGGGCGGGCAGGCGCTCACACGACTGACGGCCTTCCTCGTTCTCCGGCGGCGGCAGCAGCGGGGGCGGCGGGGGTGGCGGGGGCGGTTGAATAATCGATCGGCGGGCTATGCACGGTTCGTTCGTTAACGGACAGCGGAAGGCGCTGAATAATCGATCGCTCGTCGCCTAACGTCGCCGCGCACGCCCTGTGCCTGCCTGCCAGCCTGCGAGGGTCGCGTTGAAGCCATCAAAATATAATGCCCTTTCCGCGAGCCGAGCCCCGCCGGCCCCCGCTCTCCCCCGCCGCCCCCGCCCCCGCTGCCTGTGGAAATCCTCCAACTCTTGAAAGAGCAACGCGGCCGGTGGCGACAACTCGCCGGTGGACATTGCTTCCGCGCCCAACAGGGACCCTTATGGTTTATATAATGATCGCCGAGATCCAAATTTGGAGCTCCGCTAGAAGCGTCCACCCCGTTTCAAACGCCCTGAATTGTGAAATGTCTGCTAATCGAAAGGTGATTGTCATGCGGTCGGATCGATGAGGATTCACGCTATGTTGATGTAACTTTTTTTTGGTCTGGGCTGGTCTGGTCTTGCTGTAGATGTGCTCTGAATACATTTGCTACCTACTTAGCATGCGTTTTTTATTACACCTTTATATCGATGTGCGGGTTCTCATGTATTAGTGAAATGCAGAAAAAGAGGATCGTTTACGAGAGGACACATCAGTCTAACACTTCTTACATGGAAACAATGGATACGTTCAGGTGTCCCGGAGCGTACTTCTAATTGTTATTGATACGTGATTATAAATGTTTAATTTTTTAATTTGTACTGGATAATTCAATTTTCAAAGCAATGCTTTCTTCAAAACGGTAAGCAACCGTCTCTTGAAACATTCACTCCCAACGTTTTAAATTATGACACTTTACTCGAGGATTGTTATTTCATTGTCAATAAAACTCCCCATTTTATTTTGCTGTGCCATTCTTTTTCCAGAACGTCCGGTTCATTTTTCCCGCCAGAGCGGCAAACGTTTCCTTGAACCGGTAAAATTTAAACCGGCAAATTTTGCTCCCTGGCGAAACCTGGAAGTCAGTCATAAAATCACCGGTGTGCATCCTCAAATTACCTTTTCGTTATGTTTAATAGGAACGTCTTTGGACTTAAACACAGAGTGGCTGCGGCGCGTTGACGCAATTTAAGTCGACGGCGAACTCGTCGGGCGGGCTGCCCGTGCCGCCGCCGCCTCCGCCGCCGCCTGCGCCCGAAACCTTGGGGCCTCGCCTCAGAACGCAGTCTGAGAAACGCGCTCCTAAAAAATGGAAATACAGTTAATTACTCGTTATGGCGCATCCCGTGATTTATCGCGGTGGGATAACGAGTGGCCACGCGAGCGCCGCGCTCTCCGAGCCCGCTGGCGCGGCGTGGTGAGGCGGCGAGGCGAGGCGGCGAGGCGGGGAGTCGCTGAGGCGGGGGAGGGGGGCGACGTGGTGGTTGCGGGCGGGGGTGGTGGGTGGAGGAAGGAAAGCAGGGGGCCTGGCATGAAGAGATGAAGAGTAGGGGCGGAGCGGTGGTGGCGGCGAGGCGGCGAGGCGGCGGCCGACGTGGTGGCGAGGTGGCGAGGGTGGTGCGCGGAGGGAATGCAGGGGTGGTGGTGCCGGCCAGGCGGCAAGGCGACGAGGCGAGGCGGGGGGCGACGTGGTGGCGGCGGACGGGGGTGGCGCGCTGATGAGGGACTGCAGGAGGGGTGACGTGAAGGTTAGGGGTGGGGTGGAGTTGGGTCCAGGCGGCGCGGCGTTCTTCCAAGCGATGAGACGGTGAGAGGTGAGTCGGTGCGACGTGGCGGAGGGTGCAGTGGTGGCGACTGGCGGGGTGGTGCTCCGCGGAGATAATGCGTGAGGATGGGTGTCGTGAAGGGAAGGGTGGTGGCGGCCAGGCGGCGAGATGGCGAGGTGGTGAAGCGGTGTGGCGGTTTGGCGGAGGCGACATGGTGGCAGCGAGCGGGGGTGGCGCGCCGCGGAGGGAATGCGGGGTGGGGCGGTGTTGGAGGTCGAGGAAGGGAAGGCGGAGGCGGGGGCGAGGGCGACTACGGCGCCAAAACGGAGACTGCGACCAGTGGCTCCCGCAGGCTGTCCAGTTTACTTTCGTTGCAGGGACCCCGGGAAGGGTATGAAGAATTTTCAACGGAATGAGCAGAAAAAAACTGCCACACAAGGAATATTTATGAAATGGAGATGCTAAAATTCTTTTTCATATATTACACAAATTTATTAGTGTTCAGTTCTTGTAACTATTCATAGAGTAGAGCATTCTCTATTTGTTATATTTTGCGAAGAAATATGAATGTAGGAAAATGTGTGCGTTTTTGTTTTTTGTAAGATACCATTAACTTTTTGGATTACCTCACTGATTTGTCATTGGCTTTTTTTCTTTTGCACACTTTGACACCATGCGCACAGACAAAAAAGCATATTTTGGGTTATTTCCGTTGCACAGTTGTATTGTTACCGTGTTCCTAATCCAAAACATACAACCAACAAATTTTTCCAAAACCACATTTTCTTCCATTTCATTTCGAAAGTATTGTCCTAGGTTTTTATCTTTGCCAGTTGTATTTAAAAAAACCGGGTCACCAAATCAGTAAAATATACCTAGTTGTGTTATTATTATTATTATTATTATTATTATTATTATTATTATTATTATTATTATTATTATTATTATTATTATCATCATCATCATTAGTAGTAGTAGTATTACAATCATTATTTATGTTTAATTTTATATTATTTATTTTGTAAAATATACCTAATAATATCAAAGCATTGTCTCTTATATCACCACTAACATCAATTAGTAACTTTACTTTATTTACTAAGTAATATCATAGACTGTCAATGAGCATGCAATAATATTACGACGCTTCAAACTGCATACACAATATGTTCCATCGAAAGGTTGGAGTGCGTTGCAAAAAGGTTTTGGTCACGTTTTGTGCTCAGTAATCATGATAATCAAAGGAATAATAATATATGCATAATATTATATTGTGTACCAGCCGATTGGTGTCAATACGGCTTATCTGATCTCTCTATGTCTCAGCAGCTGATCTCTCTACGGGTCTCAAAACAAAACAAAATTCCAATATCAAACATTTTCACAAAAAAATCGGCGAACTATTTGTTTCCGAAAGTTCTTCCTATGAAATAATCAAAATCAGTAATAAATATTCCGACGGTTTGGATGAATTTTCGGATTCTCTCTTACAGACTTGTGCACCTGCCATTATACACCCGTTAACACAAATTGAATGCATCCTTACGCACCGGAACAATTTCAGATATTTTCAAAACAGCTAAGATAAACCCGGTCTCTAAAACGTGTAACAAAAATAAAATTCGAAATTATCGGCCAATCCCTCTTTCGTCAACAATATGTGTGAGTTTTCAAAAATATCGGGGAGGCATTTTTCCGTACGAACCGAGGCCTTTCTCAGAAAGTACGAAGCGTTTTTAGATTGTCAGCATGAATTTAGAAAATCAAAATTTACAGAAATAGCCATATTTTCTTATTTTACAGATGTCGCTTCATTCATGGAACCAAATGAAGCATCTATTTAGATCTCTCAAAGGCTTCTTTGGTCATAACATTTTACTTTCAAAATTGGCGTCATTGATCATAACATTTTACTTTCAAAATTACCTTCGTAAGGTATTCGTGATAATGCTCTACATTTGTTATGTTCGTAACTTAAACAACGATCTCAGACGATACAGAAATGATTTGGCATTATATACTCACCTTTCCTAATTCATTACCAGTTTACATGGGGCTTGTAGGATTCGATTTTAGGCAGTTTTCTCTTCCTACTGTAAATAAACGATACAAAATCAAGAAGGACTTTAAAATCGCATTTAGCAATGATATTTAATGTATTGGTTACCATTTGAACTATATAATTCGAAAAGACTAAATATGCCTGTAACAAATGCTGTACTTCAGCTTCAGGGTCAATGGCCTCCATCGCCATGAGGTTTTTCGAACAGTTTTCCTGATCCATGTGGTGAATGCTGAGATAGCCTCTTGTTTTGCTTCTGGACATAAATGTAACTTTATTATCTGTGCAGGTTTTGTTACTCTCCTGATAACCTAGATCATCATAAACTCGTCTTAATACGCTTCATGTATCCTGTCAGCAATTGCTATCTGCCCCATGTCTTCCTTCTGTGTGCGCTAGAAGAGAAGATACAGACACGGACGTTTTAATAGTGAAAAGAGAGTTTGCAGGGTGAATACATAATGCCATATAAAAGTCACTGTCATGATCTCTCATATAATGTGAAAAGTTTAGAAGCTTAATTTATTTTATAACACGAACCTCATTGTTGTTATGTAAAATAAAGTTTCATAATTAGCACAGCGTAATGGTTGGAGATCTCAGGGCTGACTTTTCAACATGCAAAGACATTGGATTTTGCAAACAGACGCTCGTGATCTGATGTGCCTGTTGCCCTCCCAGTGCGCTTAAACCTCAGACAACTTCGTGAAATTACTCTTGCCGAGGAATGCGTTGGCTACGCAAGCATCGTGTTCAGATTTCTCCGGAGTGCGGTGGCGAGAACACGCGCTTTCTAGTATTTCCGGGTACTGTCGTTCTGAACTCGACCATTCCGTTCGAAATTTGTGGTGGAGAAGACTGTATTTCGTTGGGTAATTCTAGAGGTGTTCCCTGTTAACACTATAATTATCGGCATTTCGTTTGCAGGATACACAAGAAATGTCCTGCTCAACGCAAGTGGTCGCTTAATGTTCTCCTGCTTGTTTCACAACATTCGAATGACTTTATTACCCACTTTAATTTTTAGCGTAATGATATAGCGATTGCGTTGAAACAGATAAATATTAGTGCTACATTACTATTTAATAGAGAATATGTATTGAACGCATTTCAACGACTATATTAGTGATTGTTGACTTATAGGGCTTGTCAGTCATTTCCTTCTTTTTCGAAGTGAAAGGCCATTTTAATTGGAAACGCCAAACAAAAACAACAAATGTTGTTTTGCGTGATCTTTGGCAACGCGAGCAATTGCAAGGAGATTGTATTCGCTAATGTGCCTCAAGTAGTGCATCCGGCGCTCGCCCCGAGTAGAAAAAGCAGCATTCCGTGGAGTGCGTGCCTTGCGCCCGTCCCCGCCGTCCCAGTGGAGGCGGCGTTCGCGTCCTTCCCGCGAGCGCTATCAGCCTGCGCCCCCGCACATCCCCTTTGTCCACGTCCGCCCCCTGCCCTGCCGCGCCCCGCCCAACTTCCCCGCCCCTCCCACGGACCGCGCCCGCCCGCGCACGTGGCCGTTCCTTCCTCCGCGCGTGATTAACTGCAGACATTCTGCGCAGAATGAAACAGGTACGTACAGGTTGTGTGGTATGCGGCGCTCCGATGTCGGACTGTATCTTACACGCGCGCGGGCCGGCAGCTTCGGTCGGTCGGCCAGCGGCCAGCGGCGGGCGGCGGGCGGCGGATTTCCCCGAGGCTCGCACATACTAAGTATTCAAACTAATTCCACGTCTATATAGAGTTAATCAATTATTATGAAGAGGGGATGTGGATTAATAGAGTAGAATCTACGAGAGAACGAATACTAGGTGACGATAAAGTTGACGATTTTCGTGTATAAGTGGATTCTGATACTACGTAGACTTTTATATGTGGATGACATCTCAGACCAATAAATGCGTCAGAGCATAGTGCGAGATGAGTGAACCGAACTGACATCCAATAACCTTCATTTAGTGTGTGGGATTTAGACATTTGTTTCTGTTTTTCTGCTTAAGAGCAAATTTTAAAATTCGCCAATTATTGAAAGGGACTTTTCATTTTGTGATTAGATCTTTCGTTTATTGGTGTTGCATGTCATCTACGCGTGCATAACGTGAGTTCGTAGAATTCATTTTCTCTCCGAATTTATCACGAGAGGAATTTTTAGCGCCCTGCACCCTTTGAATGAAAGCGAATCTGTTGTTATCGCATTTCGATTAACACCTTTGGAAATTTTAAAGCTGATAACACTAAATCAGGAGCGTTATAACCGAAGAGGCTTAGAACAGAACGGCGCTAAGAGACGGGCAGTGTAGACAGAATCATGAAGGCGGTTAGGGCCTAGAAGATATTTAGGGAAGGTGGGAGTAATTGAGGTATAGTAAACGGAAGAGCGAGGTTTGTTATGAAGAGATGGTAACGTTAACGAGACGCAAGCGGCCGGGGACAGGGCGGAAGGGCCGAGGGGCCCGGCGCAGGCGGGCGGAAGGAGCCGGTGCAGCTCACAGGGGTGCAGGCGGCGGCGGGGGAGACCGCGCGGGAGAGGCGGTCGCCGCAGGGCAGCGGGCGGCGGGGGCGTCACTCGCTGCTACCCGCGGCGCGCCGGCGCCTCTACGCCGGCTGCGGGCGGCTGCGGAAGCGGGGGCGGGGGCGGGGGCGGGCCAGCGGAGCGGCGCCCTTTCTTTCGGGAGCGGGCGCTCCTCCGCCCCCGCCGCAGCCGAGCCCCCTTCAGGCGCCGGCGAAATTAAGAGGAAAGCGGCGCGAGGGGCGGCCGCGGAGGCAGAGACGCCGGAGTGCGCGCCGCAACGCGCCGCGCGCCTTCAAAGCGAGCAATCGGGTAAACATTTGACGGCCGGCGCCGGCCGCGTTTTTGCTGTCGCCGATGATATTTTCTTGTTTACTTGAATGTCGGGGGCTGCGAGCGGAAAGGAGATATTCTCGCGAGACTGTAAATACGCGACCCGCTTTGGGGTGCTCTGTCTAATGCTCATCTAACTTCCCAAATGAAACTTTTCTTGTTTTCTTCCATCTACCGTGCAATTTAAAATATACTTCTTTGAAGGTAAAAATATATCGAACATTGCTTATTATAAATCCAGCTGATGATTTTACTCATCAGCTGGTGACGAGGGTATTAATGCATTTATTTCCTTTCAACATTTTTTTTGACCTCCAGTATAGGGATAACGATTCAGATGAAGTCATCTACAGTTGTGAACAACCTACTTTTTTTATCGTTGATTCTGTGTACTCATAACCGGAATGCGTTTTTTGTACAGAAAACATGAATTTAAAGTGAATCTTTTTTAAACTCTTTATGACGAACGATATTAATTGGACAATAGGCTTCGTTAACGGGTATTCGGGTACCAGAGCAGTAGAAAATGCATGTGACTACCTCTTGGACGTTGTGAGGAGTGCCCAAAAATGCGTAGCAGCCCTCCATGAGCGCTTGCTTCCTATCATTAGTGGGGTGAGCCCATGTGCGCCTGCTTCCGGCCCCGTCTCCTTTCCTTGCTGATCCCGAGCGTGGGGGCGCTGCATCCCAGCGAGCTTTCCCTAGACGCGACGAAGCCGTGTCCCTGCCAACCCCGCCTGCCCCGCCCCCCGCCGCAGGGTGCTGCAATCCCCTGCAACTACCCAAGCCGCGGGCTCGCCACGACTCCCGGGACCGGCTCGCGCTGCCTCGCGCCGCAGCGCCGGCCCTGCCGCAGCCGGGCTCGCCGTCGCCCCGACAGGGGCCGGGAGGAAGGAGGCCGGAAAACGCAAACTTCCGCCGTCGCATTTCCACCCCCACCCGCCGCACCCACCTCCGTCCCGCCCCGTGTCACGCTCTCGCTTCTTTCGGAGTGCACTGCCTGTGCCCTCATCTACGAAGTACGTCAAAAATTACGGAGAGCGAGGATTATGAAAGGAAGGGCGGTGGCTGAGTCGTCACACACTGCGCCGCGTGCACTCCGTCCTCCGCGACCCCGCCCCCTGCCCCGCCCCCGTCGGCCACCGAGGGGCACACGCACGGCTTTCACGGCTCACGCATCAAATTTTCATTTTTTTGGATACACTCGCCAAGGAGCGGCTGAGCACATTGTCGCTCTCCCTGCTCCCGGCCGCGCCGTGTGAGTGCGTGCCACGAGCCGCGCAACGGCTACGCGAGTACTTCTCGGCTTTCAGAGGCCTCACTTCGCTGCAAATTCCCTCTAGTTGCGTTTATATTCCTACTAACTTAAAACGAAGTGTGAATTAATGACACACATGATATTTTCAACAATTTTCATTCACTTTTTATATAATTAAGAAGAATAGCATTTTTTCTAAAATCTTTTGAGAAGTCAAAGAGCATGGAGTGCCTTCTTTCTTCAAAAACCACTGTCCATTATCTGCTATTTTTTCTGTTTTCGTTTGGGTTATATAATTTCTTCTTTGTGGTACACACTTCTAGAAACACTTGTTTCCCATATCATTGATGCATTAAAAATTCTATTAGCCTATATTAAAAAATTCTTACTTTTTGCACCCGCGTTATAGAACATTCACTCAACACGACGGAAAAGCAAGCCGTGTATTTCTCTCGTAAAAAAATAAGTCAGCAACACATCCAACTAACTCTGACAAGTGCTGGTGTTTTCCTGGATGCTCTCTGGCGAAAATATCGGGATCTGACGCAGTTTCATTTGCCTTTACGGACGAACCTCTTTGTGCTGTCGTTGTGAGGCTAGTGAGGAAAGACGATAATCAGGGTCCTGCAACGAACAGCAAGGTCCACACCAAGCGCACAGGAAGGAAGGGCCCTTAAACAGCGTCCGGTGTCCCCAGAAGACAATTCCACCCCCCCCCCCAGGCAAAGAATTCGCGTTTAACCACATGGGTTTTTTAAATGCATTTATTTTAATTTAGACTTTTGCATTCGTGCTTGAAAATGTATTATCACCAGTACAATTTTCACTTACACCAAGGATCTCACTCTTTATAAAGTTTCTTCCTTGTGACGACTTGAGTCGCAAATCTTTTCTTTTGGCGACGCAAAAAATCTCTCAAGATTTTCTCTCATATACGGGAGAAGAGCTGTGGGGAAAATCTCGTTAAATCTCGGAAAAATTGCCAAAGAGGAAACCGTTTAAAAATTTAGCTTTTAACACCGATGTAAATATATATTGGCATGTGTAAATCTAAATATGATTAAAATCTTTTTGTTCGATCACCCATACGAGGTTAAATCTTTGAATTCATTATCGAAACAAATTCCCAGTCAGAATATTGAGCGAGTTCCCACACGCACCGGGAGCGGTAGCTCAGTGCATCAACTGATGCCACTGCAGCGCCTCTGACCGGGAGGTCCTAGGTTCGAGTCCTGACGGCGGCAGGATTTTCGACACTAGCTTTTCAGCTAGGTCGAATTCAGTCGCTGTCTGGAGGAGAATTCTACCGGCCGGCTACTCTGATCGGTAGTTTTGCGTGGTTTCTCCGATCAACACCAGGCGAATGCCGGGGCAGTACCCTACCAAACGGGCCTCGGACCGCGCGCGATCTGTCCTTCCCCTTCCTTGTCCTATCCTCTCCCCTTACACACTCACTTGCACTAACATGCACTACACTACCACATATTCCGGGAGACCGGTCGGGAGTTTAGAGCTTGTCCCGGCTGGGGCGGTGCCCCGCTGGTGGGAGAGTCCTGGTTAGGTATTTCCCGTCTGAGAATATATCCCTGGCGTGGTTTTAGGGAGCTGGGGAGCGCGTTTAGTGAAAAATGATTGCGTTTGCTTTATATCGTCTGCGTACTCAATCCCCAAACTCCTGCTTAAAAATAACAGATGACATTACGATAGCGTCGAAAAGCTTCTTTTAGGAAACCCAATTTGTCGTATTTCCCGTCATTATATCAAACCAGATCGTCCTCAGCGCTGTATTTCCTTTCGTTATTGGTTTTTTCGCGGCTAACTTGTAAGATCCTGAGGTTGAAAATGAAATACCTAGTAAGATATAGCTACCATCGACTGCCAGGTTGATTGTATTTCGTATTGTTCGGTTCTTTCTTTTTGGGGTCTTCCAGCCTTTCTAATTTTTATTATATCAGTCTTCTTCTCGTTTACTACTAAGAATTTGTGATGACAAATAGGAAGAGTATTAATTTACTGAAGTGTTAATATTGCCTGAATAAATCATCCTCGCGTTTGTGACAAGATCAATCAATAGATTCAGATAACTTTGTTTTTAAGTAGTCCATTTTCTGTATTTGCAAACGACACTTGTGTGTCAGTAAATGACTAGTTCCTCTAATTTGATATTTGTAGTTGATACTTCTATTTACTGTTACTTTGTGCATGCGGAATCACTTTGAACCATTTTCCCCTTAAGTCTGAAGATGTTTCACAGTTTTTTGTAAACCATTTAAAACTCTTATTATTTTATGAATATGTATTCTTGTTAATGTATTTTAGCATATCCCCTTTTTGGACACTGCTAAAAATTACAACAATTGTCTGTGGAAAAGGAATTTGATGGAATTTGAACATAAAATTTCCGTTAAATTCATCATAGTATAAAATTTAAATGTTAATTTGACACATATTAATATTTGAAATCATAAATAGTATCCTTGAAATAAGAATAAATAACATAATCACAAAAATTGTATTTCATCTTTTATTCGCATCACAATACGTTTCGCTAAACGAAAATGGAAGTTTAAATTTCCATATATTTATGGTCTCCAAATTAACTCTCTTCAAATGTTCTTCGCTTTTGTCTCATTTGTGTTGATGTAAGGTTTCATAACTCGGAGAAAATGTATCTTCACGATCAAAATTACATTTTCTTACAATTGGGAAAAATTTGAAATTAATGGTCATGAACATCAGTCATAACTTTCCCTGTGTAGCGGCCAGAGAAATATTGCAGAAGTTTTCTGCAGTGTGTTAAGAAGAATGATAACAGTGATGACATCGTTAAAGTTTTATAACGTCGTTGGGCGAAACCGAGCGGAAAAATTTCTCATTTCATGGCATGCTCATTGCATTGCTGAAACAGCGCTGCTTTGACAGTCCAAGGATGTTTTGCCTCTCAGATGTCTTGTAACGACATGCTAATGTCTATGTATATCAGTTGTCACGAGACGGCAGGTTCAAATGCACATGCGCTTTGAACGCTAGAGATCTCACTCAAACAAATTCATTGTGACAAGGACAAAATTAATATGTTATTAAATTACATGCTTTTTTAACATACGAAATATTATTACATGTTTAGTGAAGTTCGGGACTGGCTGAGACAAGGGGCTTCAGATTCTAGTTTTGAGATCTCTCGTCGTCTCCGCGGCCAAGTGTAATCTAAAATCCGTTGAGATCTGGATGGAACTTTTCATTTGAGTTTGATTGGCATAGTTTCGACCAGCCCCATCCTCTGTATGACCATCTCCATAAAATAAAATTATTTTCCTAATATTTTTAATCTTACCTAGGGTAAAATCGCCAATATTGAAAACAGTTAACAACATTTTCAATTGTTTCTTCAAAATTCTTGTGTTACAGTGTTAAATTCGTTATATGAAATTCAATGAGCAATCAGCATTCTTCTCTACAATTAGATTCCTTGCCTAAAAATTGTCAATTTTTTGTTTTATTTTAAATTAATTTATAAACCGCGATTTTATTCCAGCAGTGGCCACGTAGAACATGCAAAATGTTGGTAGTGATCAGATACTCGACTCGACAATGGCCAATCATATTCTACTCCCTGAACATGTCTGAGGCCAGAAATGTCCAAAAAAGTACAAGTTCGTGTTACATTTTTGCAATGTTAATATTAATAAGTTTTCAGTATATTCTATAAATGTAAAATAAGAGAAAAATAAATTAATTTATCTTCGTTCAAATCCTCACCACTAGAAGGCATAAACTCCACGTTCTGCATGTTAGAAGCACATGAGAAGCCTTCAGTTCATGTTTTTCAAATTTGTGCTTGAAGTGGCCACTACTGACGCAATCGCCACTACTGGCTTTTATTACTCTCCTACTTACCATTTTGATACAATAAAATTTCGTGTCATTTCTGACATATTTCCAAAAGAAGAAACATGTCTTTTCAAAAAGTATCAACATTTTCACTGTATTTCTAGTTAGATGCTGTACTATGCCCGTGTTTTGGCCCACTACACGGAATACACTGCTGTGAAGACCCTCCCCCTCTCTCGAGATGACACGAGCAGGCGGCACACACGAGGCCGACGACATTTCATGTGTTAGCTGCAACAATGCGCCGCCCGCCATGATAGTGACGCGGCG
>BLKR01012052.1:0-24215 GCA_011170035.1 Teleogryllus occipitalis | reverse complement strand
TGGACGATATAAGATCGGTCCATGCTTGTGTTTTATACAATACAAGTACGTTGTGATGTGGAAATATTAACGGAGCGAACCTATACCACGCTACGATTTTCATTTTTCTTTCAATGAGTGTAATTCAATTCATTTACGGACGCATTGGCCTGGGAGAGATGGCTCAGGGCATCAATTGATGTCACGGCGTCACACGTCCCTCTGAACCCGGAGGTCCTAGGCTCGAGTCCCTACGGTAGCAGGATTTTTTGACACTAGCTTGTCAGCTAGGTCGAATTCAGTCACTGTCTAAAAGAGAATTCCAGCGGCTGGCTGCTCTGATCGGTAGTTTTTCGTGGTTTCTCCGATCAGCACCTGGCGAATGGCGAAGCAGTACCCTAACAAACGGGCCACGGACCGCGCGCCGTCTTTCCTCCCTCTTCTCTGTCCTATCCTCACCCCGTACACTCATACACACACACACACACTTATACTAACATGCACTACACTACCACATATGCCGGGAGACCGGTCGGAAGCTTAGGGCTTGTCCTGGCTGGGGCGGTGCTCCTTTGGTGGAAGATACCCGGTTAGGGAAAACCCCGCTAGCCGACGGTAGGTCGGCGCCGGATCTCGCCATCCAGCGGGGGAAGTCCACCGCCACCTCCCGAGGAGAAACACTCAGTACACTTACGGGACTAATGACAATGGTAGTTGACGCTCCTGTAATCACTAATAATCAACTCCAATCAATCACGAACGTATTGGGAAATGCAGACAGATATCCTGTTTATCCACAAGTACAATAGCAAAGATTTCAGTTTAGCGTATTATTCACTAGCAAAATGATGAGAACAGAAAATAAAATAATAACGATAATCATCAATCCGAATCATCCGAATCATGTTCTACATGGGCAACCTGAATATTGCGCGAATATTCTCTGACAGTAGAATCAGCCGATCAAAAGAAACAATCCCCAGAAGTCGTATTCCCGAGCGAGGTTTCTCTGCCCCGCGAGTTCGCTCAGCGGAGATAGGCACGCGCAAGGAAATGCCCGGGAAAAACTGTTCCGTTTCACACACCCCACCCCCATCTCTCTCTCTCTCTCTCTCTCTCTCTCTCTCTCTCTGTCACTTCCCGCCCGAGTGCTCACGCCACTTCCGGCGACTTTAATCTTTGATATTCTTTCACGATCTTCCTTTCACCCTTTCGCTGAGTTTGTCCCCTTGCCCCCCCGTCCCATCCCATCTCGGCCTGTCGCCGCCGCCACCGCCGGTGCTCGTCTCACTCCCAGTTGCGCCGTCTTCACTATTGTGCTCCGCCTCCAGGCCCGGGCTTCTTCGAATTAATCCGGCGACTGGTGCGACTCATTTCCAGTGCTTCAACTATTTTTGGTACAATGAAGTACGGTCACACGTGCGTGAAGTTAGGCTTTTGCTAAGACACGTCTGAAACGGGCACTGTAAAGGAGATGGAAAACACTGCACTATAATCGTCATCGAATCCTTGTTTTTTTTAGATATATCCTATGGTGCTTCTTCTATGAAGGGTTTTCTTTCTTGAGAATACATTATTTTTATTTCTATCCCTCAGATTTGCGACTTAATAGAGCATTTAATTTTGTATACTTGTTGCTGCATTGCGTAAATTTTGAGGTCAGTCAAATATTGCGGGTAATAACTACTACGCGAGTCAAATTGAATCGAGATGGGCAAGAAGTGTAATTTGTGCTCATTTTCTCGGAATCCCTACCATAGCTCTTATACTATATTAAGTTGAATAATGAATGCAAGAAGCAACAAGCGTTTCGGCACGATTTGATTCACAATAAGACGATATTTGTTTTCGTGCAATTAAAACTATTTTTAATGGCAAATGAGCTCTAGACTTATGTTCTTATCCCTTATCCTGGATATATCGTACTGTAACGTATTGTAGGGCTACAGCTAGCAACCGCCGGGGCGCCACAAAGGTGCGGCGGCAAAGGATTAGACGCCAGGAGCCAGGCAGGATGTGACACGCTGAGGTATTCTGAGAAATCCTAAGAGCTAGGGAAAGGGATGCCCAAAGTGCGGGACAGCGCATTTTTGCCGCGTGTCGCGTGACAAATTCTTGGAATCCATGTAAATGGATGTCCAAAAATGCCTGGCAAAATGACTAGCGCGGGCCGTGTGCAAAACCCAGTGACGTTTCAGGTCACGCGGGTGGTAGCTATATAAGAGCGAACGCAGAGCGCGGGGTTGGGGTTTGTTGAGCTGAGTGGGAACCCTCGTGCAAACGCACAAAACTTGCGCCCAGGGCGGTGCGGAGCCGAGCTAGGCTCGTGCGGCAACCCATGTGTTGGGACGCCGCACGGTGGTGCATTTTCCCGAAATCCTGGCCAAAACCTCAAAAATGAAATCGCGTTTACTGAACTTTTGCAAATACTACGACACACTGTATACTTGGGGGCATCTGTTTCTGCCCACTTCGTGTCTCTGGGTCAATTCCCCTGGCACCAGTATTCACCCGAACTTACCCTTCGCGGCGTTCGGTAGACCTGCAGTGCGAGAGTAACACAGAGAGACCGTCTTTATTTGTAAGTGGTGGCCATACAAAGTTGTGCAGAGAAAACTGGCAGTATGGATTCTCTTTCTGAAGGTTTGTAGAATATTTTCATGTTAGTTTTATAATGCATTAATGCATAATACCGACGTGGGATGAAATATTAAAATGCATGAAATTAATACAATAATTTTAATTACTCATAAGTTCGCGTAGGCTGAAAGTTACCAATTTCGCGGAATTCCGCGATGTTTCTAATTTCATTTACTAGCTGAATCTATCCTCTTTCGAATCCAGTTATAAAACCATGCCCCAACTTGCCCCATTAGTAAATACAAAGAATTAACTTTTCGTCAAGCACGCGTGATCGCCGAATATGACTCGTCGAGATCCGTCCTGAGAACGGGAACTGCTTTTACAATGCTGCTTCTAGCGGAAAATTTTGATCCCTTTTACTGAAATAACAAATTTACTCAATATTATAAACAAAAACATTAATATTTTTAATTTTTGTAACTATTCACTGATATTACATGAACATAATATTTATATACATTACATCTTCTGGACTGGATTACGCACATTTTATTTCATTAAAATTGTACATAAAGTAATATTTACATAATATGTATCATCAAAACTCGTCTTAAGGAAGGGTGTGCGGTCGATGAAAGGTCAAATACGTACGTGATATCAAAGACACTCATCATACCACTTTTAAAAAATAAATCAAAAATACAATTAATCGTAAAGTAATATTTGTTTACTTAACTCCTAAGTTACATAGCAACAATTATTCATATTAGATTGTTATTGTTATAAAATTAGTATTATATTATTTTTATGAAATAATACTGCAACTACAATTTGAATATAGTCAAGAAACTTATTCAAATGCAATTCAAAGAAAACTGGTCTGGATGTAGAGCTTTCCAAACAACTTTTTTTTTAGTACGCACTGGATACTGCCAAGAAATATGTTTCCAAATATTCATGGTAATAATGCATAGAATCTATTCACAAAGATATAAGACGGTATGGAGAAGGATTCTCGCGAACATGTTCAAGACTGCACCCAATCCAGGAGATGTTTAATCGCCTGTTGAGATCTTCTGTTCCTTTCATTTCCAGCTTAAGGGATGTTCCCAAAAGAAAGTTAAAATTCTTGAACAAATATGCTCTGTCTCATTTGCCTGAGCCAAATATCACCATAGGGAGTACCCTAGTGAAATGTACCCTAGTGAAAACTGATCTTCCTTTCCGGTTCTTCGGACACTGTATATGAATTTTCTCTGGCAGAGGGCATGAGATGGCATTAATACCATGCTTGTTTATGCCAAATGTTATCAATTAATATGTAAGTAATCCCTACGGTTTTCTAAAATCAATTTTGTGAATTGATAAAATTTAACCAAGTTTATATAGAAAAATATATATTTATATTTCACAGATTTAAGCAGTGCATTATTCTGGTATAATGTTACCAGCTCCCTTACAATATAAAGATAATTCAAAATAAATTTGGTCGTCGTAGAAAACATACTATAGCTCTCAGAGGTTTTGGCCAGGAAATCGCCAAAATGCACCACTGTGCGCCGTTGTGGACTATATCCACGGGTGACTGAGGTCGCCGGAGCTGTCTGCTGTGTGCGGGAGGCTCGCTGAGGAGTGGCGCGGGCCACGAGTCAGTTATTCATTTTTAAGGATCGCTCCTGCGATCAGGGAAGTAAAGATCGACCAGAGCTGAGTAACAAATTATTACTGTACATATTGTGAATAAACCTGTACATATTTATCATTGAAGCTCGTGGCTGTGATTATTGTGTATTCCCACGACGTCACAGTACCTTCCATTGCATGTGACAAACTCTTTCGTTAAATATACAAGATAATTCAATACCTTGAAAAAGAATAATTTTATTTTTAATGGAAGTTGCTACACAAGCGTAATCGTTGGTTTCTACTGATTCCGGGCATGTCAACACCTGAGGTCAGTAGTCCCGTAAGTGTAATGCATGTTATTCGTGGGGGGATCTTCCCACCCTGGATGGCAAGATCTGGCACCGACCTATTGTCGGCTAGGGTTTCCCTCAACAAGGTATCTCCCACTAGCGGGGTTCCGCTCCAGCTGGGACATGTTCCAAGATTCCGATCGGTCTCTCAGTTGACATTAGTATAGTGAATGTTAGTGTAAGTGTGCGAGGATAGGACAAGGAAGAGGAAAGAAAGATTGTGCGCGGTCCGTATGTTAGGGTACTGCTTCGGCATTCGCCTGGTGTTGTTCGGAGAAACCACGGAAAACTCCCGATCAGAGCAGCCGGCCTCCAGAGTTCTCTTTCAGACAGCGACTCAATTCAACCTAGCTGAGAAGCTAGTGTCGAAAATCTGGCCACTGTCGGGACTCGAACCTAGGACCTCCCGGTCAGAAGGACTGCAGTGACATCAGTTGATGCACTGAGCCATTTTTCTCGGTCGTAATATTTATGGTTTTACTCATCTTCATGTGTACAAAACTTTTAACAGTAAAAAAACTTTTACAGTGATCTGGCATTTAATATCAAATTTTTGGGTGAGATTATTTAGAGAGTTAGCAATTAAAATCCATAAAATATATAATAATCAGAAATGAAACATTAAGACTACAATAAGTACTAGTAAGTTAAAAAAAGTTAAAAAATTTAAAAAAATTAAAGAATAGAGTAAGTTCCATTATAAACTGCTATACAATTTTATGTTGTCCCAAAGTAATGTGGCATTAATACTACGATATTTTATTTTCAAACTTCATAAAATCAATTATAGAACTAAATGTAATGCGTAAATTAAATAGTTAGAACCATAAATAATTGTAATTTAGGAAAAGTTTCGTTTGATAGAAATGTTCTCCGTCCCTTACACGTCTCTACGTCTTTCCCCTGCGCCGTCGCCAAAGAGACCCCGCCCACTCCCCGTCGCCGCGTCGGGGTGGCGCTGGTGGACGGGCTGTTTTGTGTAAAAATAAGGAGCCGTTTGGAGCGCTTTCGGATTCAAATCCCTGCGCCAAGTGCGCGAAAGCCGCCGCCGAGGTTGTGGCAGGCCCCTCTCCTCGCCGCCCTCGACCGCGGCGGCCTGAAATTACGGCGGGCGATTGTTATTTTGGCGCGGGAGGGATTGGTGCACGCGCCGGAGGCGGCGTGGCGGCCGACCTCCTCATTCCCGCCTTGCTCGCCCCGTTCGCGCGCCTTGGCCATGTGAATTGTACCACTAAATTAGCCCTTTGGCGGCCTTTCCTTTACATTAACGAGCATTTTGCCCACAGTCTGGATGAGAATTTCGACACCGGCTGCTGTGATCGAGGGCTTCCGGGATTTTCTCTGTTCGATTCCAGGGAGATGCTGAGCGCAACTTCTCAGCAACGCGGTACGATCATGACGATGCTAATCAAACTTGGCCTGATCCCTCTTCTACAACTTACGCTATTTAGATTGATTGATTGTCAGTGGTTCCAGGCACGTCAATTACTATGGTCATTCATCCCGTAAGTGTAGTTCGTGTTTTTGCTCGGGAGGGGGCCGTGGACTTCCCCCGTTGGATGGCCAGATTAGTCGCCGACCTACCGTCGGCTAACGGGGTTTTCCTCAACCAGGTATCTCCCACCAGCGGGGGCACTGCCCCAGCTGGGACAAGCTCCCGACCGGTCTCCTGGAATATGTGGTTGTGTAATGCATGTTAGTGTATGTGTGTGTGTAAGGGGTGAGGATAGGACAGAGAAGAGGAAGGAAAGACGGCGCGCGGCCCGTGGCCCGTTTGTTAGAGTAGTGCTCCGGCATTCACCTGGCGTTGATCGAAGAGACCACGGAAAACTACCGAATACAGCAGCCAGCCGCTGGAATTCTCCTCCAGACGCTGATGCCACTGCAGCGCCTCTGACCGGGAGGGCCTACGTTCGAGTCCTGACGGTGGCAGAATTTTCGACACTAGCTTTTCAGCTAGGTCGAATTCAGTTGCTGACTGGAGGAGAATTCTAGCGGCCGGCTGCTCTGATCGGTAGTTTTCCGATGTTTCCCCGAACAACACTAGGCGAATGCCGGAGCAGTACCCTAACAAACGGGCCACGGACTGCGCGCGATCTTTCCTTCCTATTCCTTGTCCTATCCTCTCCCCTTACACACACACTCGCACACTGACACTAACATGCACTTCACACCCACACATTCCGGGAGACCGGTCGGGAGCTTACAGCCTGTCCCGGCTGGGGCGGTGCCCCGCTGGTGGGAGAGCCCTGGTTAGTGGGAAACCCCAGTAGCCGACGGTAGGTCGGCGCCGGATCTCGTCATCCAGCGGGGGAAGATCACCCGAGAAAAAAACATGCACTACACTTACGGGACTAATGACCAAAGCAGTTGACGCGCCCGGAAACACGAAAAAATCAATCAATCAATCCTCCAGACGCGACGTAATTCAACCTAGCGGAAACCTAGTGTCGAAAATTCGCTGTTTAGAAAGACTTCGGTTGTACGGTGAGAACTAGACTCTGCATTGAGCGCGATTTTGCCGCCCCGCTCTCGCTCGCCCGTCTTTCTCTCGAGACCCTTCGCTCGAGACCCTTCACTCGGCAGCCGGATACGCGCCGCCAATCACGGGCGACCGGCCGAGACCGCCAAGCGCTCTGCCTTCCTTCCGGCAAACGGCTGCAAGAAGGGGCTGCCGTTTCCGAGTAGGTATCGGATGCAATGCTGCAGGATCAGGAAAGAATAGATAGATATTTATTATTCTGCAGGTAGGTATATACAACCTGGTGGCAGAACTCTACAATTTACATATTACTAATATTAACTTAAAATTATTTAACAATGTACCTTTAAATTATTTAAAGACAAAATAATAATAATAATAATAATAATAATAATAATAATAATAATAATAATAATAATAATAATAATAATAAAATGCTAACAATAATAGCCTTAACTACATTTTATGGTTGACCTGCACAGTTATTTGAAACTATTAAATACGAGATTACACGACTTTTTAATTACACTTCACTTCACTTCACAAGAATGCTGGATTCTAAATTTAAAAAATTGATCCACATTTTCTATTTTACACAATTTAATTTATAAATGAAGTATTAAATATAATTTATATATTATTTATAACTATTAAATACATTTCGACTCCTCGACACACTGGAGAACCTGACATCTTGAACACTGGAAAACCGGAACTACTGAAGTTCTTATTGTCAATGAAAAGAAAGGGCATTCACATGTTTATATATTTTGAGACACGATTCGATCTTTGTAATTACTGCACTATAATTATAATATTAATAATAATAATAATAATAATAATAATAATAATAATAATAATAATAATAATAATTATTATTATTATTATTATTATTATTATTCACACTTTCTCTGCTTTAGAAGGAAAATCTGTCACCTGTCCAATTGATATTATAGAACTAGGTTCGGACTGCGCAGGAAGGAAATTCATCCTGACCTACATGAATGTCACGCATTTAGGAATTTCCTGACAATATGACATGTCTGAAGAAGGGTGGCTTTCTGGGCTTCATCAAAGATATTTTTGATATCTAAATTCTCCAGAAGTTCCTGGTGACGACTCCTTCAACGGATATAACCATGGGGAAATGGTCTCATGCAACTTCTAAATGTTTTTTAATTCAGTTGCCAAGTTCTCATATTTTCTTAATTTTTCCACTTTGGACTACCGCAGGCTGTGCGTCAAAGGTATTGCAACATCGATTATAGAGGCTGTTTTCTTTTCTTTGTCTATTATTATTATTATTATTATTATTATTATTATTATTATTATTATTATTATTATTATTATTATTATGTTTACACACTTGGAAATATATTGCAGTCTATTTCCATTATTTAGATGTATGTACATTATATTTAAATATTGAATAATAATTAATAAGGTGAAAGGAAAAGAAAAAAAAAACTATTTTAGTTTTTATTGTTCTATTTTTTGTTGCGAATTGACCATCTCGGGACCACGCGAACGTGCGCCCAGTCATATTTATCGAGGGTATGTGCTGGTGACTTTTTATAGAGGGGGATCAGAAATTTCATGCTGAATCCGTTTTTACACCCAGGAATGTTAGCCCTGGAGGATGAGGTAAAATGATAATGGTGATGAAGGATGACACGGACAAACAGAAACATACAGACACACACACCAACACAACCATGACCGAGGTGGGACTCGAACCCGCGATCCTTCCGACTGAGACCGCCAGGGTACTACTGCCTTAGCGATCTGGGATCGGATATTCTTCTATTTTATTATGGATTAATTTAATCTGTTTACGGACGATAGCCACGAGGCTCGACCGCGCTCAACTGTTCTGTACGTGACCGAGAGGCGGAAGGCTGCCGGTCGAAATGGCCGTTAAACACAGGTCTCCTTCCGGAAAAGCGAGGTCCCTCCTTCCGGCGAGCGTCGCCGCGTAGACAACGACTCTCGACCGCTTGTTTTCGCCCGAATGCAGAGTTCTACCGGATCCTAGTAGAAAAAATAGACCAAAGGAGTTCATTGATAACAGGGAAGAGAGGTTACGCTGGGATAGGGAGAACATTAATTTCTTGCCGGATCTCTAATACTCTGCACTAAAGGTGCTTTACGTAGTAGATTCATGAGTCGCCAACTCACGAATGTACCTCAAGAATACAAGGTCAAACGAATATATCAAATTTCTTTGAAGTTTCGAGTGGGAAATTACGGATCATTCGAAAATTTTCTCTCCTTATCCTTAAAAATATCGTTTAATTTGCGTACTATTTGGAATTTTCTTAAGAAATAATAATGTAGTAAAATCTAGTTATTGACCAACACCTCATGAAAAACTTCCAGAAGTAATGATCTGGTGGTCGTGAATTTAAGAAGACTTTTAACTATTGCCCCTACTGGTGCTTTTACCTTCATTCAGAAATGACT
The DNA here is from genome assembly GCA_011170035.1 of Teleogryllus occipitalis. Classification (NCBI taxonomy): domain Eukaryota; kingdom Metazoa; phylum Arthropoda; class Insecta; order Orthoptera; family Gryllidae; genus Teleogryllus; species Teleogryllus occipitalis. The sequence goes on along the minus strand of BLKR01012052.1, from coordinate 14,732 downwards.
ACCAGTGTACGAATGGCCGTGTGCCACGGCGGCAGTGTGTCTCTACTCTTCTCCCGAGCATCCATTAACAGCAGGCTTAGGCAGGGGCCGTGGCGTGGAGCGGCGTGGCGACGCGAGGCGAGGCGTCGTCTTGAGCTCGCAGCTCTCCTTTTGCCTCGCTCCCCTCGCTGGCAATTAGCGCCGCCTCCACGCTCCCAGGCTGCTGGAGCAAGCGGGATTTGCGCGGGCTGTTCCCGCACTCGGAATTGTATGAATGGTAAACACTACGGCGAGAAAGCGGTAAGAAGTCTCAATAGGAGGCAAGGTGAGATGCTAGGGAGGTAACACTTCCTCTTGACTGTTCAGTGTTCACGAACTCAACTGACGAAATGTTTCTCGTGGTTTTCTAGGCGGAAAGAATTTTAAACAATGTCGTTTCCCTCTGGTTTACGGTGGTGCTCCTGGAAAATGGAACATTACTATAATGCATTCTCATGCCTACTTATGCACTTCGAAATTTGAAATTAATTTCCCAATTGTTTCTTAAATTCACGTATAAATAAATAAATAATTAATGGTATTTCATCAATAATTATAGCATGTAACAGCACAACGCTCTTTTTTGTGGTGTAGTAAGACATTTTTTCGCCAAGGGATTCCACTACATTTCCGATATTTGAATGGACCATGGCAATCACTGAAGGACTCATTGCATTGCTTTATTCGTTGGTTGCCTTCTGCTCTGAATACGGTTCCCTTTTTCAGTTGGTTGTCAACATTCTGCAATGCTCTCTTTAATTTGAGGATAAAAGGGACATAGTAGGGATTAAAATGTAGCACCTTGCACGGGCGTAATGTGATTACTATAGTATTTGTTTCAAAATCCCAGGCTTGTAGTGTAATAAATAAATTCCCAGTTTTGTGACAAATAACTATTGAAATATAAATGAAACTGTTAGACATAAGAATCAACTCTTCACAAATTAGTATTAAATGTTTTTGGTAGTGTGATTAGCCATAATTCCCGCAATGTACTGATATCTTTTGTCTAGTGTGAACCCCTTTCTTGCTAGATTCTAAACGGTAATGGAAGAGCGCATACATACATGGAAATCCTCGTGCTGAGACAACTGTCGTGATAGCAGATAACAGACGTATAACGTCATCCTCAGCAACTCCTGAAACTTGCGCACAACACCCACCACAAAAAGCTAGTGATTGTGCCCATTAATAGACATATTCCGTGTGAAGTCGAGTACGAATTAGTTGAAGAATGAGAATCTATTCTCTGGATCTCCTTTTATGTGATGAGCCAGCGAAAGGAAGAAAGAATTCAAAGTCAGAGAAAGTTAAGGAAAACTTGAACTCAAAAGTAATGATCACATTCCTCGCTTGAAAAAACACGAACTTAGTTTAATTGAAATATTTTACGCATTCTTATGTATTTCGAAGAAATCTCCTTGTTCACGCAATTTGACGCGTGAACGCACACCATTCATGGGATTTCTATTCAAGTGACCTTTTAGAGTATTTTCAAAGAATTCACCGCCGCCTCCGTTTACAGCACTGCGCAGCATCATCGACGGAAAATATCTGCGTTCAAGCAAATATCTGCAGATATCTGCAAAATATCTGCAGCCCTGAAGTGTGGATTTGTTGTAGTGAACGATTTCGTATATTTGCTGTTATTAAGTTATAGTTAGATTCTTGAAATTATTGAAGGCGTTGTCATTGTCAATAATATTATTTATTTTAGAAATAGCAGCTTTCGATGGCTTAGCCATCATCATCAGTTTTCTGCTTTCTGGGAGCCACAAAAACGACTACGTTAACTGCACGTTAAGCAATGCGAGCCGTTACTATCAACGAAATACTTCTCCTTGCTCATTAGATATTCGATTATATAGATACTCCGATGAATAATTTTATAGAAGTTTGTCCCAACTATTTGTTTGAATAACATTGTATAATTTCGCTGGGGCGGGGGGCACCTGCGGTGGGTCCTGGAACGTGAAGGTGGGCAACGGTGGTCGGAGTGCCGGAAGACGTCAATCGGAGAGCGAGGTTGGGTGGAGCGGGGTTCGGCGGAGCGGGGTTCGGCGGAGCGGGGTTCGGCGGAGGGGGTGTTAGAGGGCAGTGGGATTGTATCATACTGTGTACACTTTCAATAATTCTTGTACGTTTCCAAACATTGATCTTATAATTTTAGTAACCATTTGTAAAATCATTTTTCCGTTTCCATAAACATCTTCGAAACTAAAAAGAGTTTAAATAATTTTATTATTCTTAGGCTGTAAGAAAATATCAAATGGCTCCCGCAGGAGCTTTTCTCCTATCTAGGTAGCGCGGTGCTCCTACAAGCACGGGCAACTTCCCCTGACGACGTTCCTATTTCCCCTCGAAATCAAGAGGGGTGTACACTCGTAAACCGTAGCGGCGAGAGGCGTGAGATAGGGGTTTCGTATGAAAATATGTTAACCAGATGTTTTCTATCAAACAATCTTGCCTTGAAAGACATTTGTGCAAAAGGGCAGGGATATGTTTGAATGACGAATTCTTTTCTTGTCTTTGTTTCGTGTTTTGTTTTATTATATCATTCAATTCATCGTTGCATTTACCAATAATATGAAATAAATGAACATCTGTCAATAAATTAATAATTCTCGAAAATGGGTGGACAGCTCTTTTAACAGACAAGAATCTTTGTTAATTCTAATCGGACATTAATGCAATTATTGGACTCTTGAGTAAACTTAATAAAATCAAGATTCGTTCGTTTGAAGATATTTAATTTTAATCTCAGTGGACAATTTGAATTCTGTCTGATGTATTAATTCATTTTAATGGTTACTTTCTTTGCTTTAGTAGAGGACATGGAAATTAATATAGCTACATTTGAGGAAATATATGTCAACAACTGACTTCTCTTAAAGACTGTCTTGGATCCGGCATCTAGTGACGTACCGACACTCCGGATTTTTTTACAACTCTTACATTTAAATGTCGCGGCAGTTGCTCTGGTCGCAGAATCCGCGAACTCTGGTGAGCTAGTGACCTTGCCTGTGGCCTTATGGTAGGAAATTTGAAGAAGTGTATTCCAAATTGCTGTGTGTGGAATAACGACAGATCGAACCTCGAAAAAGTGTTTTGCAGCTATATCACGAACCAAATGTCACTGTTCTCAATGTTCCCGCAACGTGATAAGAACGAGCACAGGAAAGCATGGGGATGAAAATCAAACCAATCTCATAATCGAGTAGGAATTTTAGGACGCATATTCTCTTTTTCCAAATGAATACACTAGAAAGGGTGATAATAATATACAGGTCTCAAAGAACAAGCAGTGACACTACGTGAAAATTAGGATTATGTTCTGCATTATTGTAGTTTTCTGTCTAAATAGTTACAATATTGCGGATGTTCATAGTTGGATTTACAGCAGTGTAACCGGTATATATTTTTGTGTTACATTTATGCCATTTCATCTTATTATTGTTATTGTACATTATTTATTATTATTATTAGTATTATTATTAACATAAACTCTCGATCTGTTGCCAATCTAATAATACAATGATTCTGCTATATACAATAAGATCCAGATGGTCATTCTAATATGTGTGCTAGAAAACTAAAATACAAAATAACATGTTGTAAATCGGTGGAAGTGTCCGAAACGAAGTAGGACAATTCGATGTTTCCTCTGATAGAGTAAAAATTGCTTTCAAATGGCGCAGATCCCATTTTCGTTGAACTCTGGCAATGTACAAGTAGAAATTCTTTTCCCTAATAAAATCTGTTCTTCAGTGATGTTTAATAATTAAGAGTCTACAATAAGGTCATCTACAATTTTTCGAAAACTTGGGTAGATATCACGTAATTTTGGGTGAAATATAAGTAGTTTTTAAAGAATTATTTTCTAAAAAATACTATTTCTTTTCATTATTTTTTTCATGGTTTGTGCAAAGGACTGTTAAAAAATTGTGCAGTTCCTCTTTTCAGCATTTTTGAAAATTGCAAAATTTCTTAACATTTCAAAAGTAAAATATTGATAATAGAGATATTTTCCCTTAATAATATATGTTATAAAATTAAGTTATAATATATCTTTTTCATAGCCAGTTATGATCGTGTATTGAACTGAAAAAACTACCATAGGTAATATCACCAGTGCTTTGGAAATTGTCGATGAATTCCCGACTCGCCAAGCGAGGAGGAGATTGATCTGAGAATTTCCAAAAGACAAGTGGAATTTAATAGAACTCTCCACGAGAGAAATGATGTCTAACACAGTTCTAAATTGCGCCAAATATTGAAAATAACTTAAAGCTCTGAAAAAATCAAAGAGGTTATGTTATAGTACATACGCGGTTTATTGGACATTCACATAACAATTGATGTAAACCGCCTCCTAAGATAGAAGAGTCGGAGTTTATGATTGGCCATGGCGGGAGAAGCGGGAAGAAAAATCGGATAGAAAAAGCGATAAAGTTTTTGCGAAATCCCGCCCTAACTGGGGCATTTTGTTTGTATAGTTAAACATTATTGGCTTTGTGGGAATTCTGATTGGGTGTTGTTGACGTTCTTATAAGACAGTCGGCACAGTCGACCGACTTTTGCCGAAAGCAGCGAGACTGACGATGACGGCAAAGCCGTCGAAAGCCGGCTATCTTAATAAAGCTAATATGTTGACGAAGATGACCTCTTTTATTTCTTCTTATTATTGGCTTTCATTTCACGAGTGAAATAGCCAGGGTAAAAGCTACCCTAAAAAAGTAAAATACAACAAAAAATCGAAATTTGGTTGTACGCGGTACGATGTTCTCATTTCCAACTCACGTCCCCAAGCCCAAGGGCGAAACGGCCGGGGGGCATGAAGGGGGGAGGGGGCGGAGGGGGCGATCCGCGGCGCATCGACGCACTGTATCAGCCGCTGGAAATCCTTATAAAGCAGCTTCATGCAAATGAAATGGCGATTTTAAAAGTACGGGCGTGGGCGGAAGGGCGGGAGGGGGCGCCGGCGGCGCGCACGGCGTCTTCGGCCGGCGAGCCACCCGTTAATGGCCGAACTTGAAAGTTATTCTTCCCCGGCGAAGCTGCGAAGTGCTTTATGGAATGGATATGCGAAGGCGACTGCGAGGGGCGGCGGAGGCGGAACGTGGGGAGGTGGCGAAGGGAACCGGAGGTGACCGAGATGATTTTGGGAACGTTTTCGGAAGGGTGGGCGTCGAGGTGGCTGAGAACGCCGTGCGACCGCAGGGGCCGTGAGGGGGTGGAGGACGTTGGGAGGGGGGCGGAGCTCCGCAGGCGAACGGGGCCGGAAAGCCGGCCGTTGGCGAATCGCTCGGGCGGGGCGGGACCTGCGGTGGGTCCTGGACCGAGAAGGTGGGCAACGGTGGTCGGAGTGCCGGAAGGCGTGGGTCGGAGAGCGGGGTTGGGTGGAGCGGGGTTCGGCGGAGCGGGGTTCCACGGAGGCGTTGGCGGGGTTGGGTGGAGCGGGGTTCGGCGGATCGGAGTTCACCGGAGGGGATCAGCGGAGCGGGGTTCGGCGGAGGGGGTTTCAGCAAAGCGGGATTTGGAGGAGCGGGGTTCCACGGAGTGAGGTGCGGTGGAGGGGGGATCAGCGGAGCGGGGTTCGGCGGAGCGCGATTCTTCGGAGCGGGGTTCAGCGGAGCGGTATCCGGCGGAGCGGGGTTCAACGGAGCGGGGTTCGGCGGAGCGGGGTTCTACGGAGCGGGGTTCCACGGAGCGGGGTTCGGCGGAGGGGGGTTCGGTGGAGCGGGGTTCTACGGAGCGGGGTTCCACGGAGCGGGGTTCGGCGGAGGGGTGTTCGGCGGAGCGGGGTTCCACGGAGCGGGGTTCTACGGAGTGGGGTTCGGCGGAGCGGGGTTAGGAGGAAGGGGATTCGGGAAGCGGGGTTAAGGGATTGCAGGGGTCGGTGCGTGGCGGGTGGTAGACGGCGCGGGACGCCGCGCGTGTTCTTCTGGCGGCTGTGGGATGGGGAGGGGACGGAACTGGGTTGTGCAATGACGCGAACGGGGATGGGTGAAGCGGAGCGCGGAGAAGAAAGCAGAAGGAACGCCCTTCTGCGCGGAAATGTACTGTGGAAGAACCGCTTCCTCCTTCGAATTTTGGACTCTGAAGGCGTAGCTCTCAGCTTAATACGCAATGAAGATTATGGTCGAAATATGGGTTTGAACTTGCGGATGGATCCATGTTTCCTGCTCGCTGCCAAGGAACTTCCTAATGGACCTGATAATATGCTTTACACCACATAAAATTGGTTTTCTCTTTTGAAATAGGGAGAGAAAATTCAACTGCTAACGCATGAGAACATCTGTCCTTTATAGTATCGTACAGGTAGGTAATACCACGAGTGCTCTCGATAAATTCTCGATAAATCCCCAACTCGCGTGGCGTGGAGGGGATTTATCTGAGAATTTTCAAAGCACGGACCACTCCACGAATGAAATTAGGTCCAACGCAGTTCCAAAATGCGCCAAATATTGAAAATAACTGAATGTATGTAAAAATCAAGAGAGTTATGTTCTTTTATCGGTTTATGGCATGTTAACACAGCAATCAATACATACCGCCTGTTAAGATAGATGTGTGACAGCTTATTATTGGCAAGTAGGAAGGAGCGGTAAGAAGAATGATGAAAAAAGCAATAAGTGTTTTAAGATACACCGCCCTGATTGGGGTGATCTGATTCCACGATTTGAATAGTCTTGAAAAATATTGTATTTTCTGAAATAAATGAATGTAGGTATCCTATTCAAAATTAGAATTTGCAACATTCGTGTATTGTGTGGAAGTAAAGAGATGTTGAAAGAATCAACAATTAGAATGGCAGGCAGAATATTTTCTTGAGGAATCTTGAGGAATGATTTATAGAAGCTTACAATGATAAATATGTAATATAATATATAATTTATTATACTTAAAATTATATATAATTTTTAAAAAGTACAGTATATGTATAATGTATTGAAGAACATTGGCATTTTGATAACTTATATTTTTTGTTACAATGCTACTGTTTATTTGTTCCAAAATACTGAACTTCATCATATATATTGCTATGAATGTAGTATATGTGATATGAATGTAGTATATTAATTAAAGTTCGAAATTGGAAGGAACGTTGGATGTCATAGTTGAACGTAGATTCCTTCATGTTATAATTCCATATAGAGATTTAGAATGAATCACTTTATATTCCTAAATATTTGTATTTTGTCACTGAACACATTACTTCAGTATTGAATACACTATAATACATTATCTATTGCTCTACGTTTGGTAACCGTTACATTCTTTTAATAGCCTTTTTAAATGTAATTTTAATGGTTTGGAAGTATTTCAAATTTATGCAAAATTCAGCAAATAGAATTGATAGCTGAACAGATCTAGTGTTTTGTGTACATAGAATTTACAATTTTGATAGAATTTACAATGATAGAATTTACAATTACGGTAAGATATTTGTTGGGTTTTCTATAATATTCACGAGAATGATTATTTTATTTTTTGTCATGTCGATTGAATCTCAACTTTCAGTTGTTCATGTAATCACGTATCCTTCAGTGATTCACACACTCATTTCGAATCCTAACTTCATCGGAACTTGTTTACAAACTTACTCCTCCGTGTTAACACATGGTTTTCTTTTATCCGGCCATACACCCAGCGACCTTCAAGGCAGCTGAAGGCAGGGAGCGAGGGGAAAGCCGCGCCCTCGGGCTGCGTGCGCTGTGCGGGGCGCGACCTGCGATGAGCGGACCAGCCGCGCTGGATTGATTGATTGGTTGGTTAGTGATTCCGGGCGCGTCAACTACAATGATCGTTAGTCCCGTACGTGTAGTACGTGCGTTTGATCGGGAGGTGGCGCTGGTCTTCCCCCGCTGTATGGTGAGATCCGGCGCCGACCTACCGTCGGCTAGCGGGGCTGTCCCCAGCCAGGTATCTCTCGCCAGCCGGGCACCGCCCAAGAACAAGCTCTAATCTCCCGACCGGTCTCCCGGCATGTGTGATAGTGTAGTGCATGTTGTTGTGTAGTGTAATTGTGTGTAAGGGGAGAGGATAGGGAAAGGGTGAGGTAGCAAAGATTGCGCGCGGTCCGTGGCCCGTTTGTTAGTGTAGCCCGTTTGTTAGTCCGGCATTCGCTTGGTGTTGATCGGAGAAACCACGGAAAACTACCGATCAGAGCAGGCGGCCGCTAGAATTCTCCTCTAGACAGCAACTCACTTCGATCTAGCTGAAAAACTAGTGTCGAAAATCCTGCCACCGTCGGGACTCGCACCAACAACCTCCCGGTCAGAGGGACTGCTGTGCCATCAGTCGATGCCCTGAGCCATCTCTGCCAGTAGCTGCGCTGGAGTGCGTCGGGGAGATGCGGCGCCGTGCGGGGGCGGTGGAGCGGGCCGGCAGTGGGCGGACGGGGGCGAGGGATGGGGCGGAGGAGGAGGACGGGGGCGGTGAGAAGTGCGCGTTCGCCTCCATACAATGCTGGGTGCGGCCGCGTGCGGGCATGAGGACGGAGGACGGGTGGGGGTCGGGGAAAGAGGACGACGGGCAGTTGACGGTAAGGCCAGAGGGCGGGGAGGGCGGCGGACTGTGTGGTGGAGAAGAGATGGCAGAGAATGGTGGAAGAAGAGTGGGGCAGGACGAGGGGTGGAGGAGGGGCGTTGGTGAGACGCTTTCGCCTCCTAAAATTTTGGGCGCGACCGCGGGAGGGGCGGTGACTGCAGGGATCCCAGAGAGCTGCTTTCGGATGCATGACGCGATGGGCGAACGCGGCAATAGTAGTGGAACAAACCTTTTCTTACATTTCTTAGACCAGAGGCGGATTCAAGTAGCTGCGTTATACCCAATCGTATTTTTTCTTCATTGAATCGAATGAAATACTAGACATTAGTTACATCACATACCAAAGATATATTTCCATTATGAATGCATTTCTTTAAAGTTCACACTAATGATTTTGTTTTGTCATTATTGAAAAATATTTTTGGAGAGGTATCCCACCTGAAGTTGGTTTGCACGAAATACCTTCCGCATCGGCCTCTGAGGTAGACCGACAATTTTTAAAATATATGTATATATACACACTTTTCCTATGGTTAAATATAGAACATATTTTATCACACACTTGCTGAAAATCATTGTAATACGTTACACATGTAGCATTAGTTCACAAAGATATAATTCTTTTCTTCCATGTTTTCTGGGAATGGTATTCGTATGTGATAGCTTATAGATGATGAATAGATAATTTAGAAATAGCTTTGACCTAGATGACAAAATGACCAAATAGATGAAACAACGCCGGGTAATCAGTTAGCAAATATTGTATGCAGGAAGTAATATCGTCAGATCCTCGAGTAACGTGCAGAAATCTGTGCCGGCCTTTGGTATTTGGAGGACCACTGTGCGAGCCCGGCTGGGGCAGGGGCGTTGCGGGCGGCGTGGGCGGGGCGGCTGGCGGCGCTATCTCCACGACGCATCGGTGCCGCACCTGCTCGCAACGAACAAAGCCGGGAATAAAGCCCAGCGAGCCATTAGGAACTAATACCGACCCTCCGCGTTTGCATACTTAATTATTTGTTTACATATGGAAGCGCGCCCGCGCCGGCGACGGCAGCGAGGTGGGGATAGAGGGGACGGACAAAGACGACAAGGGCGGCGAGGACGGTGAGGGCAGGGAGGACGGGAAGGGCGGGGAGGACGGCGACAGCGGTGGGGACGGTGAGGGTTTTGAGGACGGGGAAGGCGGTGGGGACGGTGAGGGCGGTGAGGACAGCGAGCGCGGTGAGAACAACGAGGGTGGCGAAGACGGTGAGATCGGCGAGGGCGGCGAGGACGGCGAGGGCGGTGAGGACGGCGAAGACGGCGAGGGCGGCGAGGACGGCAGGGGCAGTGAGGAAGGCGAGGGCGGCGAGGACGGCGAGGGCGGTGAGGACGGCGAAGACGGCGAGGGCGGCGAGGACGGCGAGGGCCGCGAGGACGGCGAGGACGGCGAGGACGGCGAGGGCGGCGAGGACGGCGAGGGCGGTGAGGACGGCGAGGGCGGCGAGGACGGCGGGGGCAGTGAGGAAGGCGAGGACGGCCAGGGTGGAGGACGGTGAGGGCGGCGAGGGCGGCGAGGGCGGCGAGGGCGGCGAGGGCGGCGAGGGCGGCGAGGACGGTGAGGACGCCGAGGACGGCGAGAATGGCGAGGACGGCGAGGGCGATGTGGACGGCGAGAGCGGTGGGGACGGCGAGGGTGGTAGGGACATGAGGACGGCGGGGAGGACGACGGCGATGGGGTGCCGGGGCTGTGACCTTCCCGGACAAAGGATCTCAGCCTCCTCGGCTGTTTCCTTGTTTTCCCCTCCCGCGAGGATCATAATTTCGCCTGATGCTCCATCGCGCCGTGGGACTCGTGTATGGCTTAACGAGTTTTAATCCTGCGCTCCGTGACGTGTTTCATTATTGCTCTTAAGCGCTGTGCTATCTACAAATACCGTCTGATAATACTGTTGTCGTACTTCCGTTTCTCGACGATGCTCTTTTCTTAAGCTGCTTTATGAGTTGCACAAGACGCGGGATGTGTACAGAATGTCTGAATAAATAACCAATGTTGTACTTGGTATCTTGATTTTGAGGCGTGATTTCATTTCATTTCGTTTGAGAATTAATTATTGAGGGAGAAACGTATATTTAAGTTTATGAACTAAACAAATTTATATTTTAAGTATGGATGAATATTCATGAATCATGTATTAATCTTGCGTAGCGTGTTAGAAAAATATAGTATTTTTTGCCAGGAATTACATATATTGAAACAACAAAGATTATAGGTCAGGCTTCGACAGGATGACTCATTCCCTTAACCTTTAACTGTGCTGGTGAGAATTACTAACGTAACTGTGCTGGTGGGGTCCAAGACAGGAAAGAATTTGCTAAACACAATATTTTTCAATGAAAAGTATATTTAATGCAATTCAACATGATAAGTTATATATTTCGGTAAAAGTAAAGAAATTGAATATCAGCAAAAAAACGCATCAATATTGATAAACGCACAATAACAAAACGAAATTTTTAGAATGCTGTTGAATTTCCGAAGCAGAATAATTGAAATGAAGTTTGAGTGTTGTAAAACAAATTTGGGGCAGTTAATGCAAAGATGTTTTGTCTTTCTGTCAGCGCCTCGTGAACAATCTCTTATTTTCTTTGAAACTATTGATTGCAGTCAGACCACGGGTTGATCCCGAAGCTTGCTAGTACTGTCCAATAACAATCCTAGAATTTCTTTGTCGATGATTGTCGGTATTTCAAATTGAAAGCTGCAATTAAAATAAAAAATAAACTCTTTATAATATACACAGTGTATTTCCTATCCATATTCTAATAAACGACGTTGCTAAATAATCAATTACGTAAAAAATCACGTATTTAAAGAACTTACGTAACTATGCTGGTGGGGTCTAGGATACCCGGAAACGTTCAAATCGACTATAACTCATCACTGCACAAACGTAACGGGATGATGGCTCGTTAGTTCACAAACCCCGCGATTTGAAAGGAATGCACAAGTCGCTGAGAAATTATTTATAAAACAATTTAAATTATTGAAAAAATATAATAGTGTGGGTCTCACAGACCCCAACAGCACAGTTAAAGTTTAATTTAACTATTACGCATGCCCTGAGGATCTGCGTCTGAAAGGTGCGAACAATAGCGCACAGTTTCTCTTAGGAATGTCGAGAACATCGTGAAATAAAAATGATTTCCTCAGGCGTGGATGCCATGTTTTCCGACCTCCAAATACCTTTGTTTGTTTCTTTTGTCAGATGTGCGCAGTACAAATGTCATGTGTGCCGTTTGTTCGAGTGGGCGGCATGAAGGCACTTGTTAGCAGCGAAGTGCACGTTCGTCTTTCAACTTAGCGCATGCAACTTGACACCCAGGCTCGATTCCCACGCTGGCTTTTGACGAACGATTCCGGAGGTTTAGAGGACACGCGCGACTGCGCAGTGTCGCTTTTGGTTGCAGGCGCGCGTTCAGTAAAACGCACGAGTCATTCCTCGAAAGGAAGCGAGTAAATCGGATCAAAGGATGCCTCGCGAAAAATGTCAGAGTGTAGGTGTATTTAATGAAATGTCATAAACATATAATAGATGTGCTTCAATATTGCAGTATACAGGTGAATCATGTAACTTTAGCACCTCCTGCAGTTTTTGAACGGTTGTCTGATTTTTGTAGTCTATCATGAGGAGCGTAAAGAAACGAATTCAATGATATACTTATTGTCATCTGTTAAATAAGCATTTTCTTGAGTCATTTTAATCTTTTGCGACTCGTGGTTCACGGATAGAGTAACACCCTGAGCAAGTGCTTAGCAGGGTGAGCGCTGCGCGACCATGGTTGATGGTTACAATAAAAATATACCACGTTCAACACGAGACGCAAAAAATCAAAATTACTCAAAAATGCGTATCTAACATATGACAATAAGTATATCATTGGATTCGTCTGTTTACGCTCGTCCTGATAGGCTAACATAAATTTATATTTTCATTTGAAAAAACAGTTATTTCAATACTTCTCCAAATACAAGTGATAAAATGGAAACGAATACATGGAACAACAAAAATGAAATTCAAAATTATCGGCCCATCTCTCTTCTATCAGTTTTTTCAAAAATATTAGAGACTTTTTACGTACGAATGGAAACCTTTCTCACTAAACACGACGCGCTTTCAGATTGCCAACATGGATTTAGAAAATCAAAATCAACGAAACAGCTATATTTTCTTTTCTTAAAGATGTCGCCTCATCATTAGATCAAAACGAGGCACCTATTGGATTATTTTTAGATCTCTCAAAAGCTTTTGACGTCATTGATCATGACATTTTACTTTCAAAATTACCTTCATATGGAATCCGTGGTATTGCTCTAGATTGGTTATGTTCGTACCTTAAACAACGATCTCAGAAAGTTGAAATACCTTACTGGAATGATGGAACATTACGTACGCACCTTTCCGACTCTTTGCCCATTGCATGTGGAGTTCCTCAAGGATCGATTTTAGGCCCTATTCTGTTCCTACTTTACGTAAACGATATGCCCTCGACGATTCGAAACGGAAGAACGGTTCTCTTTGCGGATGATACGAACATCCTTTGCAATAAAGAAACCGTAAATAGTACAATATCAGATGTTTCAAATTGGTTCCGAAATAACAAATTAATAGTAACGAAAAGAAAACGGTTTTAATGCAGTTTTCCATTCAAATAAACAATTCTGTGCTTCATTGAAAATGAACAGTGTACCATTGACTGATGTTAAGGCAACAAAATTTTTAGGTCTCTCAATTCAGTCAAACCTTAAATGGAACGTCCATTTAAATGAATTGAACACAAAATTAAGTTCATTATGCTACGCGTTCAGAATTCTTGCAAATTCAGTCAGCCTTCATACTGCTCGTTGTGTATACTTCGCGAATGTTCATTCCCGCCTGAGATATGGCATAATATTCTGGGGAAATACATCTTATAGCTCCCAGACTTTTAGATTACAAAAACGAATTGTACGAATAATAACCAAATCCCACCCACGTGATTCTTGTAAGCCTATCTTCATTAATCTAGGAATTCTACCATTACCGTGTCTTTTTATTTACGAATCAGTGGTTTTTGTAAAAAATGACTTGCTTAAGGGCGGGAATATATTTTCAGAAAATGCCGAAGTCTATTACTATAACACTCGACGTAGAAATCATATTCATCAGGTGACAGTATCAACAGCTCATTACAAAAAATTCACATACAATACATGTACATTATTTTACAACACTTTGCCAGATGACATTAAACGATTAAATTCGATAGAAAAGTTTAAATCACAAGTGAAATCGTTTCTGCTGCATAACTGTTTCTATACAATTAGAGACTATACTGAGCATCACAAGAAAGTGAATGACAATTTTAACAATGATACATAATGCATTAATAATACTTGACTGTATAATGAGTATAAACAACCTGCAACAACCATTGTAACACAGCCTGGGGTCATGACCCCATCTCGATCAGGTTTTTCGTCCAGTTTCCCAAAGTGGATCCATTGAGCAAAATGCTAAGATGGCCCCTTGTTTTGCTTCTGGACATAAATGTAACTTCATTTTCTGTGCACGTCTTCTAGAATTCAGTGGGAAATACAATTATTCAATTATCGTTTCCATGTTGTCGCGGCAGGAAGTAATAAGAGCCAAAATTTATTGTTTATTTATCCTTGAAAACAGATTTTATTACATGGGAATTTTTTTTGTTGTTTTTTTCTCCCTTTCAAAATTCAAAATTTATTGTTTATTTATCCTTGAAAATAGATTTTATTTCATGGGAGTTTTTTTGTTTTTTTTCTCCCTTTCAAAATTCAAAATTTATTGCTTATTTATCCTTGAAAATAGATTTTATTACATGGGAGTTTTTTTTTGTTTTTTTTCTCCCTTTCAAAATTCAAAACTTAAGTAGTATATGATTTAGTGTAGGATCACAGAATTTTGAAAATGTGCACACAATTCACTTTTCCCCATAGCCCGTCATACGCAGTTTTTAACTGTTTTTTGACGTAAATAAATAAATAATAAAATAAATAAATAAATATAAATTAGCCCCGTTCCATTATGCACTTCTGTGAAAATTGCATTTCAATAACTTCAACGGTTCAAAAATTACAGGAGGTGCTGAAGTTACGTGACTCA
>BLKR01012051.1:0-24220 GCA_011170035.1 Teleogryllus occipitalis | reverse complement strand
TAGGCGGCGGCTACCTGAGCCGGCGGCACCCGCCCCCAAACCGCAGCAGTAACGCGGTCAGGACATGGAGCGGTAGAGCTCCAGGCCCGGGACGACTTGACCTCGGCGGAGGACACCGGGCCCCAAACCCCCCGCAAGGTCTCCCTCTTGGGAGGCCTCACGGGGGGCGAGGCCGAGCTCGACGCCGAGATCAAGTCGCCCCAGTACCCCTCCATTGCGTCGCGATCGTATTGAGGGGGGGAAGGTTTTCCCCCATCAATCACCCAGTGGGCGGCGCGTCTAAAATCTCGCTTGGGTAATTTCTGAAGTTCCGCATACTCCCTGCGGCGACGCGCGCACCGCGCCGCCCGCGAGGAGCGCATAACAGGCTCCCGCGGGCGACAAGGCGGGCGCGCGCCACGCTCAGGGAGGGGCGGAGCCACGAGGTCCTCCCACCGGAGAATCTCTCCTAAAGGGGAGACCCCCCGATCGAGCAGACCCCGGGCAGCCATTAGCGCCGCCCACCCGGGATCGCCAACGTCAATGGCCTCGGGTCCACTGTCCAGGCCTCTCCACCAGGAGGCGAAGTCGTTACACGGAGGCCCGGAATATTGCGGATTATCAATGTTATTCTCAGGCGACTCCCCGGCCAAGGGGATGGTGTCATCTTGGGAAGGGGAGGAAGGCGGAATGTCCCGGGGGGGCCGGGCGAAAAGCATCCAGCGCTCCATCACCCCCGTTAACACATGCTTTGGGGGAAAGCGACCCTTGCGCATGGGGCGCAGAGACCGGGCTAGAATCATCCCGCTCGGCCCCGCCCCCACAAGATCCGCCTGGGTAGGCGAAGGAGAGGGAACAGCTAAAGGGGGCGGGGAAGAGAGAACATCATTGCTCACCTCAACCCGACCCCGTTCCGCGCTGCTCCCCGCGGGTATTTGAGGTAATTCAAGTTGGGAAAGGACAGGATTAATGGCCGGGAGGTCGTCCGTCCGGGTCTCACCACGACTAGAGCCCGCCTCCTGATGGAGCTCTGAAGTCTCGCCACCGCTCCGCTCGCGAAGCTGGGCTACGTGTCGCCGCACCCGGTCTTTGTGGCCCTGGGCTTGGCGCTGCTTCTTGATCGCCTCGAGGCTCCGACCGGACGCGGCGAACGCAGACCTAAGCCTCGCGTTAACATCGGCGCCGCACTCGCCACGCACCACCAGGCCGGCTTCTTCGAGGGCGAGGATTTCTCTTTCCTCGTCCGTCCACCGGCACTTAGCGGTGCGGACGGGCACGGCGTCGTTGCGCTCAACCTTATGCTTTGCGGCGACGTGCACTCCTAGGCCTTTCTTTGTTGTAAAGGACACTTCCTGGCAGTAGGGACAAAGGTATCTGGACAGGAATCCAGCATCCCCGCCCCTTCGCGTCGTCAGCTGGAAAAGTAAGAAATCCACAGATTAAAATTTGGATCGCTCCTCCCCTCGGGCAGTGACCAATGGGGTAAATCACTGTATGTTTCTTTAGTGTGAGGAGCGTACACTTCCTAAGGCCAGAGCCTGGCTTATGGCCAGGATGGACTTGCAATTCTATACTTGGGCCCTAGGGGTCAGACTCGGACCAATGTTTTAAATTAGGCGTTAGCCCACATGTGCGACCGGTAAGGCAAACCACCCGCGTACGCACTCCAAAAGAAAAAGGGGGGGCTAAGGCGGACGGAGACTGACACCACCTAGGGCTTGCGTTTAAATCTACTTAAAACTCTACTAAGCCAACGTCAAGTTGGTAAAATAGCCTACATTAACCTAAACAAAACTTAGAAGGGACTAGAGGGCTTTGTTTACAATTTCATGAAAATCATGTAAAGGGCAGTTCCCGCCGGCCCAAGAGCCCCGGGGAAGTCCTGCCCTAAGCGGGGAGAGAAACTCATCAACCCGCTTCTTGGCCGACTTGTACGTCCCCGGAGGCTGAGTGCAGCGGCCACCCCAGACTCCTTGCAGGACAAGGGTGCTTACACACGGCACTGCTCCAGGCGATACCGATGATCGATTCTGTGGCTATCATTCATGAATGATGATAGATCATTCACGAATGATGATAGATCTCCATTCGTATCTATTCCACAGATATCTTTATGCACACGCACTGCTGTATACGATGTCATGCCTCTGCCCTACTCGGTGCCGGCCACCCACACTTCCACAATAGTTACATCACAAAACACACCATTCTGTACACTATAAACAACTTGTTCGTTGCAATGAAATTTTTTTTAAACTCTCGATTTGTAAAATTAGCAACGACAATACAGAATTATAATCACCAAACACAGTTCACCTCATAAAGCGCGTTGACACATCACAAGATGGCGGGGGGCCCCCGGGGCAGAGCGGAGCAGCGACACGTCCGTACTCCACGGCAGTCGGAGAGAGAGTCTTTAAGAGAGTCATAGTTACTCCCGCCGTTTACCCGCGCTTGCTTGAATTTCTTCACTTTGACATTCAGAGCACTGGGCAGAAATCACATCGCGTCAACACCCTTTCGGGCCGTCGCGATGCTTTGTTTTAATTAGACAGTCGGATTCCCCGGGTCCGTGCCAGTTCTGAGCTGATCGTTATCCGGCGGCCGAAGGGTGATGCGACGCGCGAACCGACCGCGCGCGCGCCGGCCGCCCGGAGACGACCGACGCACGCGAGCCGTGCGCGCCGCGCCCGCAGCAAGGAAGATCCGCGGGAGGCCAAGGCGAGGGACCGGGGTCAATACGCCGTTGCCGACGTGCTTCGCCCAGGCCCTGCTCGTTAACGCTCGTCCGCATCTCGACCAAGCCCGACGCGCCCCGATCCTCAGAGCCAATCCTTATCCCGAAGTTACGGATCCAAGTTGGCGACTTCCCTTACCTACATTCGTCTATCGACTAGAGGCTCTTCACCTTTGAGACCTGCTGCGGATATGGTACGAACCGGCGCGACACCTCCACGTGGCCCGTCCCCGGATTTTCAAGGTTCGAAGGGTAATTCCAGGGAACCCGAACGCTCAAAGAGAAAAGAAAACTCTTCCCAGACCTCCCGACGGCTTCTCCGGGTCATGTTGGGTTACCCCGACGAGCTTGCGCCTTTCGGCGCGGGCGCGACGTGAAACGGTTCCGCGACCGGGTTCCGGAATGGGGACCGGATTCCCTTTCGCCCGACGCGCGGCCATAGCGGTGCGATCACGTCTGTCATAGAAATAAAGGCCGGCATCTGCATCGGGTTTCCCCTAGGGCTTAGGATCCACTGACGTGTGCAACGGCTGTTCACACGAAACCCTTCTCCACATCAGCCCTCCAGGGTATCGCTAGAGTATTTGCTACTACTATCACGATCTGCGCCGACGGCGGCTCAAGGCAGGCTCGCGCCCAACCCTTCTGCGCTCACCGTCGCGACCCTCCTAATCACAGGGGCTTAACAGGGCTCCTGCGCCGCGCTAGCTGGTTAGGCGTCGCGCGGCGCCCCCGACGCGGGACGTGCGGGCACCCTAGCCTTGCCGCCGGCGATAAAGTATAGGCACGACGCTTTAGCGGCATCCATTTTCAGGGCTAGTTGCTTCGGCTGGTGAGTTGTTACACACTCCTTAGCGGATTCCGACTTCCATGGCCACCGCCCAGCTGTCTTAAGCAAACAACGCCCTTCATGGTATCCCATAAGCGTCGGTTTAGGCGCATTAACTCTACGTTTGGTTCATTCCACAGCGCCAGTTCTGCTTACCAAAAATGGCCCACTGGACACTTACGATCCTTTCGCCGGCATCATCTGAGGGCATAGTTTGAGGATGCCGGCGTTCTCACCCATTTAAAGTTTGAGAATAGGTTAAGGCCGTTTCGACCCTAAAGCCTATAATCATTCGCTTTACCGAATGAGATTTGGTTTTGTCATTTCTTTCAAGCCTCCGAGCGCCAGCTATCCCGAGGGAAACTTCGGAGGGAACCACCTACTAGATGGTTCGATTGGTCTTTCGCCCCCATACCCAGCTCAGACGATCGATTTGCACGTCAGAATCGCTACGGACCTCCACCTGGGTTTCCTCTGGCTTCGTCCTGGCCAGGCATAGTTCACCATCTTTCGGGTACCAACGTGTGCCCTCTAGGTGCGCCGCGAACGACGCCCCGGGAGTGCGGGCCGGAGTGATTCGACGCCCCGCTAAGAACGCCGGCCCGCGCCATCCTCCCTCGCAGAGGTCAACCACGCCGCCCGGCTTCACTTTCATTGCGCCTTTGGGTTTAGAAGCTCCCATTGACTCGCGCACATGTTAGACTACTTAGTCCGTGTTTCAAGACGGGTCGGAAAGTAGACAGACTTACGCCGCCGGTTGATCCGAGGCGAGTTATTCACTCAAGCCCCCCCTCTCCTTTCACCGCGCGAACGTATCGATGGGATACGCGCGAGCACGAAACCCCTTCGGGCCGCCCGCCGCGCGCTAGCTAACCACCGCGTTCCGCGCTTGCGAAGGGCCGAAGCCAAGGTCCGGAGAGGCCCGCCGCCCCCTCGCCCGCCTTGCGACGGTGTAGGTGACGGTCGAGACGTCTTCCACGTATTTCATGACCGTCGTAACTGCCGCCCCGCTACCGAGCGGGCGTACACGGCAGCCAGGAAAGCGCCGGGCAGGCGCTGTGAAGCCGCCCGCCGAAACGTCGCGGGAAGAGAAGGGATGATGGACAAAAATGCGCTATGGATTATATATAACGGAGCCTTTTACCTATTATACTGTACAGTGCATCCCCGTGGTCGGGGATGGTTCATTCCCAATGTTACCTTCGCGCGCAGTATAAAGCACTAAGCCTTCTACACCTATGGCACAAATAACTGGGCACTGGCTAAGCTGTTCGCGTCGGGACTATCCGACTCCCCCGCCTGGGACTGCGGTGGGGCTCAGACTGCCCTGCACCTAATTGTGATTGTCCGCGTTGGGAGAGGATGAGGTTGGATTTCGCTATGAAACAATGTGCAGAAAACTCGCTCCACTGTTCCGAGTCTATTGGCTGTACAAAGAACATATACTGATCTGGACCAAATTATGAGAAAAATCATTTTAGAACGATGTGATGTTTAAAACAGCCAACTGGGAAAAGATTAAATATACTTTACAAAAAAATCGGGTGAAGTCATCCCTTTGAAGCGAGCCAATCGGGTGTAGCAACAAAGACATCACACTGATGATTACGGGTTCGTCAAACTCAAAGTTGTATCCGTCGATAGACATGTTGCAAATTGCACGCGACTGAAAAATCGAAACTAAATTTGTTGCACGTCTGGCCTCAATGATCAAAATTTTCGAACAAGAACTTTCGATTAAGTAATAAAGTGCCATGGTGAGACCGTAGCTTGGCAGCAGTCCAGGATGAGGGCACAATTTGCCATTGCGGCACCTGTGAAGAAGGAGAAAAATTGAACGAGGAATGCATTTTCGGAAAGACCTGCACGAGATCCAGGAGTTTAAAGGAGGAACCAAATTTAAAAACTAAACCATCAGAGTTTGGATCCTGCCCTTCTGTCGAAGCAGTGGATCCGCTACTGGACTGTTTATTATAATTGAAAGATGTACTTGGGCATACCAGAAGAAATGAGTGGTCCTCTCTCACTTCTCCGGCAAATGGACCAGAAGTTAAGCGCAACTCGGAACTTCAAAATTTAGAACATTTCGCACAATGAAATCCTAACGAATGTGACATAATTGAAAACCATAGAATGTAGTTCGGGAGCTGCAAGAGCCGAAAGTACTAGATGTTGCTCTGATGCACGTGATAGGGCATCTAGTACCCGGTGGGCAGCAAGTGAGGTATCCGCGGTCTAACGACGCGGTAAAAATTTGGTCAAAAGGCTTGCCTGCCGACCCCATACAATTGATGGGTTACCTCACGGCCCTGTATTTGCGGCGTGGTGAAATCCTCGATGTAAACGCCATGTACAGGGGTTTCAAAAGGATTTATGGAAGTATTGTGTTCCTGCCCGGAGAGGCATACACGAATCCCTATTGTAGCGACAGACTTTACTCCTTGCTCTAGAGAGACGAGTTGCAAGGTATGGGGATGGGGGAGCCAAATATAGGCTTGCGAACAAAGGCCACCCTTCAGAGGGTAGGGGGCTTGTAGGTGCCGGGCACAAAAATGCAGCGCCGCTGGCGCTCGCCTCAAGACGAGTGCGTGGGGGACAGATGACGTAGGAGGTCATGTGACGTAGGAGGTCATGCCTATATTAAGGTGCGTCGCAAACCACCTGATCGGGTAAGGTTTTTTCGTTTCCTCGCGGCAAGACCGCAAAACTTCACCGGCAAAGTCTGGCGCAGAAGTGCTGTAGGCACGAGCAGGTGTTCGAGGTTCTGACACGGTGAAGCATGCTCTATACTTCAGGGCAGATTGTCTGTCTAGGCACACCAGGTGCCGCGTTGCAAGTAGGCCGAGTTGGCTAAATGCAGACGCGGCGCGTGTTGGGAGAGGGGGTTGCCGCGGGTAGTTACGACAAACGCATTAGAGTGAGGTCTGTAGAGATACTGTAAATATGTATTGTAAATAAATTGTATATACCCACTCGTGTCTGTTTCTATGTGGCGTAGATCCTTACCAAGACGTTACACTATAACGTTTTGATGAAGCTAAACAGAGCCCACCAGGCTCCACATGCCTAAGTATGGAAACGACGGGGATCTGGAAATCCCCATCCCCGTCGGCTAAGAGGTGGGATATCCTCCCCTACATCCCACTGATCATGAAATGTAACAGCTCATGACACATGGAACGGGAATACTCTAATACAAATGGTGGCTGGCTGCTGCGCTTGGCCGGACCTGGAGTCAACCTGGAGAAGGAACCAAACTAGGGCGGACCCAGATGGAGAATGCGCTTTCTCGCCGGTGCGCCGAGGCTGCCCCGTGGAGATGTCGTCGCAGAACTGCACTTCACTCAATTTCCGTATTAACAATCTTCGGCCTTCCCTGAATCCGTGACTGGCGTGATGCCCGGGCTATCGGGTGTGGCCTTGAGCTCTGAAGGGTGTCCAATCCCTAGCTGGAGGGTAAATGAGCCAACGTCTTAAAGTTAGGGCGGTGTGCGAGTCGGCGGTACAGGGAGTTCATTCGTAACACGAATAAGACATGATGATGCGCTCTCAAAGTCGTGACGAGTAGCGAAGTATGGGTCCCATGAAACTTGAAGATGTTAAGCCCTCAGTGGCGCCGACCTTGGCTGAGGGGCACTTCCGTTAGGCCCGGAAACGCGAAAGTCTACAGTGGAGGGAGTGCATCAAAACACGGTTATGACCCAATATCTGACGTGACTTTAGGTTAGGTTAGTTCATTAAGCTAGGTTACTTAGATTAGGTACACATTATTTGACCTATTTCGCTTTATGTTTTTTGCTTTACTTTTGTAAGTCGCCGAGATGACGGCATTTCTCTTTTTGTTCTCTTGTTCTTTTCATTACGTTATAAATTTCCTGGCACAAAGTTGTGTGTGATGTTGACGACCAATTTTACCTCCGGCAAAAAATGTCTTTTCTTTGGCACAAACCAATACTTTTGTCCTTGTCATGACACGAAAGGATAAGAGCAGAATCTCAAGATCCAAGGCTGTGGCACATAACAGACAGAAACCTCTACATAAAAATTTTTTAAAACCTACACATTGAAATTCATAGATAGCTAAACATTATTTGTAAGGCGGGAACACACTCCCACGCACGTGCCGACTCGGTGGAAGTCGTTCCTTCGGGGATTGAATAATTTCCAGGCGAATGCCGGAGGGAAGTCACGCTCTTGAGCGAGAGCAGTCTACTTCCTTGGCTTTCGAACGGGAGCTGGCTATCCCACCTCGGGGTGTTACCCCGGCGTGTAGGGTAGGTCCAAAATCTCAACTTTAAAGTTGTCGGCCGTCTTGCTGCTGCTTTGAGACTAATAACTTCAGGGCGAATGCCGGTAGGGAGTCGCTCCCCGCTTCCCAGCAGTCGACCTTCCTGACTTTCGAACCCAGGCTCGGTTTTCTCCTCAGAGTTTTTTCCGACATGCAGGTTATATCTCAAGCACAGTTCAACATCTTATGGCATGAGTAGACACCAAAAACGTCGTAAAAAATTCTATAGGAACATTGTAAAGCAATTAATGTATGAGACCTTATGTAAATGGTATAATTTCATCTTAATTGTTTGTACATTGATGCAATAGCTTGAAAAAGCTCATTTCTCACGTGGCCATGTAGAGATTCAAAAGTACCATGGAAACGCAAAAAGAATGTATATCACCCTTATTGCAATAAATAAGCTTCATCAATCTGCTTTAAATTAGTTTTATTTACATGTCAGCTTCATTAATTAGTTTGGTCTCCATGCATTTGGCATGATTTTTATTTGATTGATGTGTATTAATCCTAATTATTTTGTACAACACTGTAGTAAATTTCTGTTTATTAAGTTCAAGCTCTGAACAGTGTAAAAGGTACACTACGAGTTCACTGACCTAAATATTCGTGGTACTAACTCATTGCTTCTCTGGTAGATGGTGCTACCGGAGGAAGTCCATTCTTACTACAGTCCATGTGAACGCTAATGAGCATTTTTAGCTATATGTTCCGCTCGTTGTCATCAGGAGCACTTTTGTCTACTAGTATTGCATTTTTCTCCCGCTTTAAAACCAGTGCTTACAAGAAATAGTTCTCGCGGCTGGCTATTTGTTTTTGGAATTTATAAGAGGGCTTTTCGCCCTCCCAGTAATTGCCACTTCTAACATGCCACTTCTGACTAACTTTTGTTCTGTAAAGTTTGTTCTTATTCCAAATTGTAACCTCTAAATTCAGAGTAAGCCCGGTCCTTACGGTAGTTTTTAATTTTTTAAATCAGGTTCTATATGTTTATTTGCCTATCGTGGCTCACGATGTAGCAATAGCCACACAATTTTTTAATCTATTCTCTAGAGACCCGAGCGGACAATTTTTGTATTTTATTTCATAAATAATATTTTCTAGCCTCTTAGGCTCAATAATACGAAAACTATCGACATTAAAAAAAACAAGAATATGATGACTTGTTAAATTTGTACACCTGTACATTACGACCCAATGACCTATTCGATTATGATATGTCTCTGTGAAAGTGGTAAAATTATGTCAAAAACTATATCTTTTCATATTTGAGTCATTTTGAG
The DNA here is from genome assembly GCA_011170035.1 of Teleogryllus occipitalis. Lineage (NCBI taxonomy): Eukaryota > Metazoa > Arthropoda > Insecta > Orthoptera > Gryllidae > Teleogryllus > Teleogryllus occipitalis. The sequence continues at coordinate 15,101 of BLKR01012051.1, read as the reverse complement.
TTTGGGGTGTGTACTTTCAACGACGTCCACAACCTATTCTAGCCTTTCTGCTTTCTCCTCTCCCTCTTGCAGTCACCATTACTAAGAGGATTTACTTCCTCGGCGGCAAAACGTGCAGTATGGGAGACGATCAAATTTTGTTGTTCTGGCAATTGTCTTATCGGCACTAACCTCGCCAGAAGAATCTGTATCCGCGTCTGAGGACGAAAGGGTATATTCAGCAAAACACTCTCGTCAAGGATTATGAGAATGGCATCTTTCTCTCTAAGCAAGTTATCATTCCGTCAAAAGTGTTTAAAATATTATGTAGCGAACGTACAAAGAAATTCTATGATTTAAACTGAAAACTAACATTTATTCGTAAAAAGTATTAAAAACTGTCATAGAATGTACAAGTAACAATGCACAAAACTGTGTCGTCCAGTCATGTCCACAAGTTTTGACAAATTAGTTTGTAAGAAGCACTTTCGGGTGATGCATATTTTCTGATAAGAATTATTGTAATAATAAGTTATAACAGTAAGGTCATCAGTGAACAGTAGTTATCTTGGATATGTCCACCAACTTCTTAACAATCACAAAAAGTTGTTCTGCGAATGCAACTTCTAGTACAATCGCTGAATTCACCCTCTAGCATCTGCTCTATTCTCGTGAAACACTACCCGATACAAAAATGTCGCCTGAGAGAATCAAATGAGATTACAGGAAATCATTGGAAATACCACCACGGCTACATGAAAATCGTAGAACCCATGGGAACTTCAAATTTATTTGTACACCTGTGTATACCAGTAATGTAGAGGATATCCATGGATCAATCATGGTTTCAATCAAGATGTTCTATTTTTTGCGCATACCCTACGTATGTATGATTTGTAATTATTGTAATGGTTTCTTATGTAATGTTTAATGTTTTATATCCTTGCGGCATATTAAGTTAGTTTAGTGACGCAACTTTTGTAGTACAATTGGGGCCAATTATTGAAAAGCCATTGATAAGATGCTTTTTAGGCGCATTTGGCTAAAATCTGTGCAGAAACGAGGTTTGCTGTGCATGTAATAAAGCCTCTGATTAAGCATTGTTGCGCACTGGGCATTTTTCAGAGTTGAGCATCTGTGTGTTGTAGGTTGTAGTCCCTCCGTAATACTTATTAATGTATAATTGGGATTGTCACAGATATTGAGCTTCTATTTTTGTTGAAGCGATCTTGGCGGCGCTCGAGTTTGGGTCGGAAATAAAACCAGCGACTCAAATTGGCATGCGCTTCTCCGTCGACCCCGTAGCCAGCTTCTTTGCTGTCTGGCTCCGATGTGGCGAGCCAATTGTTGCCCTTTGCGGGCATCTAATCGCTCGTCACAGCTATTGGTTATGCTGCATGGGTATTTTTTGACTACGGTAAAAGACTGAACTCATTCTACGTCTAGGGGTTGTATCTGTTTTATTAAATGCAGGACCTATTTATATTTGTTTAATTTTTGTCGTCAGACTCGTGTTATTTAAAAAAATATTGTTACCAGCAGAAAAGCCTGAGCCCAGAATGGTCTCTCTTCGGAAAGATTTCTGTTTTATTCCTGTCAAATTGTTTCTTATTTTTTGTGAATAAAACCTGATCTGGGCTTGCCGGTTGACGCCGCGTCGAAGGCTGAGGGATATTGGCGACTGAAGAATGGCCAGATAACTTTCCTGGACGTCTTGGTGAGCAGGAGAAACGACGGCAGCCTGGAGTATGCGGTTTACAAAAAATCAACCCACACAAACCGCTATCTTCACTCCAATTTGCACCACCACCCAGCAACGACGAATGGCCGTCTTGAAAACCCTGGCCATTCACGCAACTAGAATCTGCGTCCAAGACAGAACGCGAAGTTCTGGAAGTGACCTTCCCAGCGAATGGGTACAGCAAATTAAAAATCAATAGGGCCCTAAAACGGACTCATGACCCGCCTATACGACGGGATCCCACGACACGAAAAAAGGAGAATTGACACATTAAAATATGCACGGGACGACACGGCCAGGATATACAAACTCCTGAGGCGATTCCAAATTAACACAGGTTTCAAGGCACACCAGAAGCTCGACCAAACGCTGTAAAGACCAGCTTCCACCGCTCCAAGCCGCCGAAGACATTCCATCCCGTGTAGCTGCGGTCACACATCGGGGAGACAGAAAGAACCATGAGGGGAGCCTACGCGACCACATTCGTGACTTTAAATGTAAGAAGGTATACCGCTCCGCTGTAGCTCTCCACGCAGCTCTTCACGCCATAACGCGACAAGACCAATGCACTCACTAGAGGGGATAGGTAGTGGCCAAGACGAATAAAGGAAGCCTTCGACATCGCAAAACATCCCCAGAACATCAACGCGGACGCGGGCTTACGTCTCCACGATGCGTGGCTTTCACTTTAGCGGAGTGCGCGGTCGTGGGAGGTACCCCACCCGGACCTCGTGCGGTGCCGTCCGATCCCTGAGTTTCTCACATGATATGACTTCTTGTAATATTTATAAGTATAATAAGTACGTTGCGCATTACCTTTCTAGACTTACACGTCTTGATCTCTTAGTTATCCTTATTATTCATGCAATTTCATCAACCCTTCAACGTGGTGACGAAGAGGGAAGCTAAGGCATTCTTTCGGGGAGCTTTCTTAATCCCTTTCCTGCTTGAAGGCGGGAGCAGGTGAACGAGAGTGCAGCCCAGCGCGCGGTATGCCTTCACCAGACGTACAACTCTCACTTGCACCTGCGGCGTATCATCTCAGTTCGCGGGGTGCCGTCTCTAGACGTCCAACTTTTCTTTACAATCGCAGAGTGCCGCCTAAAGACGTACCGCACTTTGCCGTCAAGAATTATGCACAAAAATCTGTACATTTTATTTCAAAAATTAACAAATATACACGATATTGTAATTTTAAATCGTTTGCCTGACAAGTAGATGATATTTAGACGAATTCTTTGCTGGATATTCTAGTTGTCGAAGTGCTGACAAAACAATGCTGCAGAGAAACTGAAAAGTTCCAATAGTTCGGTTGGACATTTGCAACAATTCCTATAACTTTTAAAAGAGGACTCTCTAAAAGAACATGTCCGTCGATGTAATTTGTACGTCTTTGGTTCCATAAACTTCAACTCCATTGTACTTCAACCTAGCAAGATCTCTAATGAATAAAAGGTCTCCAAGAACGTGCACTTCTGTTAATGGGAGAGAAATTTAAGATTCGAGAAGTTTACAAAATAGGCATTTTCTTTTTACCATCTTTTAGAAATCTTGAGGCACTGTTCAGCTATAGAAGCTTGTGCAATAAACTAAGAATTTTTGATCATAGAGAAAAAAAATTAAGCCTGTCAGCAGAATTGCGAAGATGTGATTAACTCGAGGAAATGGGAAGCGACTAGACATCAAAAGGGAAGCGATCGTCTATGACGAACCTCTTAGCTGGTGGAAGAAAAACCAACTTTTGTCCTAATTTAGCAGAAAAAAAACTAGTAAAATATTGTATTCCTGCTAAAACGAGCAGCTGGTGGAAACGATCGTGAGGCTTGTAATTTAATATCAGAAAGGAGCTGCAATATTGTTCCAGTACGAATGACTTCTTTAATATTTTGTTCTGAGAGAAAACTGCAATAATTTTTTCCTAATAATGTAATTAGATTTTCTTTACATTCTTTGGTGTGTATGTTATTGTACGCATAATAAACTGTATTAGGCGAGTAAAATGTAGTTGTTTACTTATTACATTAAAACTGAATTATCTGTACGTGTGTTTTATTGACAAAGCAAATACTAACCATGATTAAAGCAGGTATTTTAACATGTTTTCGCAATCATTTGTTTTTCAATATAAAATCTTCCATTATCGTTGTTTTGTAGAAGTTAATAGAAGTGAATGAAAAAATAATTGAAGCTGATATCAGTTCCAAGAAGCGAACACCGCCGTTAAACTACCTTATTCGAACACACTTTGCCGGAGAGGATCCCAGTGCCCTGGGACATCCTACGCCTTTCCTCGTATTTCACTATCGGAGAAGCGGTCAACGCATGTGCAGTTAGCGTAGGGTCTCCACCTCCAAATGACCATGAGCGCTCTTAGGCTTTTATAGCTAGTTTTGTTAGTATTTCTTAGTTTGTTTTGTCGGTTAATCTTTAATTAAAATTTAATAAAAACGGCCCCCTGTGAAGTTAAATTCTCCTCCAAGCAAATGGAAATGTTTGAGGGTTCTAAACCTCTTTTTAGATATTCTATATTTAAAAACTTACCATTAAAAAAACGTTATAATGACATCGAATGTTTTTCTCTATGTCTCATTTCTAAGTCCAAGTTCGTCATGGCCACTGCTGGTTCCCGTGACTCAGCCCACCGCCAGCGAGCACAGGATGCTCGAGGCTGAAATGCTCGAGACACTACGAGCCAGGAAACAGGCGCCTTGCAGCTCTACACGAGATACACCGACCTAAGTTATCAACAGTATCACTCACATTGTAAACTACATCGACGAAAGTGAAAAATATACCATCCAAAACCTTACCAGTTACCCTATTTTCCGGAACCTAATAATCCTGCACAGACACATGCTCACTAACAATATTAGACACTGCCGTAAAAACCACCTACGGGATATTCTCCAACTTCCTCCTCCAGTTACCAGACCAGTCAGAGAATGACAAATCTACTAAGACCGATGTCAAATAGACTTATGACGTACAACCAATGACGAGAGACCGACGACACTATTGGCAGAGAACGAGAAAAAATACCATTACTTCTTCCTCTCCTAACCCAATCCTATCACTCTTCCCCAAATAGATATCGAAAAACTTAAATTTAACAAAAATTAAAAATATATTTATAAAATCTAATAACATCTAAGCCGGCCACCACAGCGCATGCAGTTGCGGAAAAGTCGACTGCGCTGTGTAGGCATGAACGTATTTGTGATTGTCTCTTCATCACTTATTACCATTCTATCACCTCATATGATATTACTCGAGTCTAACAATCTTGTCTGAACAACGGATACAGCCGAAAAGTATGCTCCTCATAGCGAGTAAAGACCCGTTAAACCCTCTGGGATAAACCTGACTGGGCCTCTGACTTAGTGGTGCGCGGTCTGGGGCTGATATTCGTAAAGAAAAAGAGTAAAGTAAAATTAAAAATATAAAGAAAAACTAAAATTTTGAGAAAAAAGTAATTACTATAGTTTTTCTCACTTCCTCCTTTCCATTTCTATCCTCCTCTTTCCTTTCTCTTTGAACATCTCCCTACTTCCCTAACAAAATATCTATTCTAATTTCTTTATTATTATTATCATTATTATTACTAGTAGTAGTAGCTTAGTAGAAGTTGCAGCAACTTGCTGAATGACACTGCACTAGGCTGATTATAAATCCCGAAGGCTTCGGACTCCCTAATTAAAGGATTCTTTAAAAAACTCGAGCTTAATGCCGTCCTTGAACGGATAGAGCATTAACTACGAAATGTTCTTTTGTAAATGGATATTTGAAAATTTGGTATTTAAAAGATTTTTTTAATTACACTTCTTTCCTTGCAGACTAGTCAATAACGCACTTCCAACCTCTTAACCACAATTCACATAGTGAACTCAATAAACCAACATTTTTTCCTAATGACCTCACGGTAATTAATAATTCACAGATTTCCAACGATGACTGGTGAGAAAGTTATTCTAGGTTCTGATTGTGAATGTTTGGCTTCAAAACCTTTTGTGCAACAAGAAATTTAAACTTCTTAACAAAAGAGATTAAATTGTAATTTTCACTTTGTATTTTTTAGTAGTACGAAATATTGGAATCATGCAAGTAACTTTATTTAAACGTCATTACATACCAATTCTGAAATCCATTTGGGAGGCAAATGCAAAATATTATAGTACATGAATTGAAGTAGATTTGGTGTAATTTCTTGAAAGCTCGGAGTTCCAGGTTCAGGGAATGTTAGGTGGGCTTCATACAACCATTGGATATGTACTAACTAGGGCAAAGTGAAAATGCGACTTAGCGAAAATAACACTATTCAAATTTATTGAAGGTTTTTCAGGTAATCGACTGTCACCTTACGGACAAAGGGGACAGAAGCAGCATACTTTTAAAAGGCAGGCATGAATGTCATAACCATATACATAATGTCAAATTTATGATAAATATTGTAATCGCTGATGACGCTGCTTTTCTCCTGCGCATCCTCAATCACCATTCCATATTCTCTGCGCACGTTTTCCTAAGTTTCATAATCGCTACCCCCTATTATACATGACGTCTATAATACATGGTTTAATTATGAATGAAAGCATTTTGGGGAACATTTGAGAACAAGGAAAGTGAAACAAGTGGTTCACTGCAACCACTTCGCATCGGCGAACGAGCACAACAAAGTTTATTGAATTTGATAGCGCTGCCGACGAAATTACTCAATCCTCCACCTCCAGTAAAAAGACCTCCAAACTCGCGCAGTTACACAAACTTTCCTTCTGTCGACGTGGGTTTTGTGTTAAGAGTGTTTCCCGACTGCCAGTGGCGAAATAATTCACCACAGCCTGCTCCAAGGTCAGGGCTTGCGTAGCTCAGTCACAGACCTGGTGAACGGCCGCCCCGCTGCTGAGGGGAGGGCGAAGTGTCCTCGTTGCCGACGCTCTCCACTGCAGTCTTCATCCGTCCCAGCACACGGTGACAGGCGGCGGGCACCTTCAACCCCTCCGCTGGTGCTGGTGGTGCTGCTGCAACAAGATTGCCTTCAAATCCAGCTCATGTGCTGATTATTTCATGGCAAATAACTGTTTACGTAAGTTTTTGAATAAAAAATTTCGTGTCCCTTCAATACCAGGTAATACAAATAAAATTGTTGCTCATGAGGGTAGTAACAAAGACTAAGTTACAGAGATTAAAAACTCGGCAAAGAAACTTCAGAAACTTTTAGAAAGGAATTTTGGATTAATTTATGCAAGATAAGTATTGCATTTCCCAGGAGTTCAACACCAATTGATGAAAGAATTGATTCAAGACTTCACTGATTCGAAGTATATGAAGGTAATTCCGTAAGTCTTGGTAATTATTGCATCAGTCAATTGAATGAAAAAACATTTACCAACTTAAATTTAACTAGAATGTTCGTCGTAATGAATATGAAATTGGTTCGGCAACAGGAAAGCTAATGAAAAACGAAAATCCGTATCAATCCTTACTTCATTAGGCAGGAAAAGAAAAATTTTTCACTTTTGTAGATTTATCATCGACTGTACGATATTCGTTTCTTTTACGTCAAAATCATTTAAAACCTGACGGTAAGAATGTGTTCTGTGCAAGTTTTCTTAATTATGGGAACCTTCCCTATGCCATTTACTAGTTCAATTGTGATTAATTCTTGTGTATTTAATTTTATTTTAATTGGACCATGCCTCGCCCAGCGCCCAGTAGATTAGCATTTAAGAAACTAAGGCCTCCACTGTGGCCGATACTACAATGCATTAGATTCTGGTGCTTGTTAGACATCCAGATATTCGAGCAATTCTACCACGAACAACTATTACCGCTGTTCCACTTACAATTCTTCCACTATCACTTCTGCTGCCCTTGATCAACGACTGCCCGGGATAACCGTTACCCACCATGCGATACACGCGTTTTGATGCACGCGACCAGCCAATACATGTCTCAACCTTAGGTTCTGAATGTATGCAAATGTTCGTTTATTTTGCTAAAAACGGTAAATGCTAAAAACAGTTAAAACTATGTGAAATGCATTCAGTGCAAACAAATTCGGGGGTCACAATCCTCACCCATATACACGTTTAATTCTTAATACATATATAAACAAACGTTTTTCAATAATGAAGAAAATGTTCTCTCCCATGTAAACCGTTTGGAAGATCTAACACGGTAGGTGTTTGCTAATATCCCTCGTCTTGCCCTTCATTAACGAATCGACTTAAAATGGCAGGAAAACTGATCACGAAACCTTGAACAATTTCCCATTTAACTCGAGATAACTTGCACAGATACTGAAGTTACATTTATGTTCAGAAGCAAAAAAGGCGCTGTCTCAGCATTCGCTTAAATAATCAGTTTAACTAGACGATTAGATTGCTAGACATGAAAGTTAGAATCACGTGCATGGCATTTGTATATTATTCGTACAATTCTTCCATGCAATTGAAGTAGTGAAGACAGGACTAGTTTCCCCAATCATTATGCCATACATCGGAGGGGGGCGGAGAAAATTTGCGAAAAACACAATACGGCTGAGAATTTGTCAATACTGAATGAACTGCACAAATAACTAAATTTTGTTTTTATTTCATTTAAATGGACGTTCAGAGTAGTACTTATTTTTTTATTTGGAACGACAGTTTTTTAATATTTATATTTGACATTACTAAAACTTTTGAAACATATTTTACTACTTTACAGTTCAACACTTAACTGCTATCGAGATTAAAGAAATAACTAATACAATAAAATTCTGAAACTAACATTAAAAATGAATTAAGAGTGACAAAAAAGTCTAAAAACTTCAAAACGTTCTCTACATAACGACACAATTATCATAATCAACTAATAAAAATTATATTTTACAATTTGTCAGCAACAGAGGCAATGGCAACTTCCATGCAATTTCTGAACACCTAACACAATTCAATTAACATGGCGCAACTCCTAAATTCATGCTGAAATTTGAAAATAAAGTGTCGACAATGCACTTATTTCGTATTACATAAACTTACCTCAATATACGAACGAATTTCAGTTAGTCTGGTCCTCGATTAAACCTTTAGATTACCACGAGGTTAATTATGTAAACGGATGGAACCTGCACAAGAATACAGTAATTTAAAACGCAAAACAAATTGAATCTTATTTTCGTTAAGTTTTACACACAAATTGTTACGAACCACAAATTACGAAACTCATTACCTTAAATAACGGTGCCAGCCAAACAGTCGATAAACCATTTCCATCACCCGTAACTACCCAAAATTTCATCCCAGCTGCCGCCTCACACTAGCTTTGTTGAGGGCTGATACACATCTGCGCCTCCCCTTCAAAATCTATCCCCTCCACTCCATACTACTCGTTTCCCCTTCTCAAACGTTGAAGCCCTTCTCTCGACCCCTCCACAGATACCAGATTTCGAGCGATTGGAAGCAATGGATGTTCAGTGCTTCATGGCGTTTAGTCGATTAATAATTCATGCAGTATACAAAAGAAATACGAAATAAACTTAAAGCATATGTCCATGGCAATCGTTTAAACATTTGCTAATACGATATAATATGATTTTATGAGATGAATTTTCTTTGTAAGCTAGTGGTGCGAAAACAGAACGAACTTTCTCGCCAGTTTTTTTTTACCGCAAAATTACGCGAAAAGTACTCAAATTTTCGAAAACTTGTACATGACCTTATTTCAAAACATATTTATAAGCAACAGGTTTCACTAAGAGAAACATATCTCAATTATTAGTGCTTTAGTTGTAGGAAGACTCCGAAAATATTTTAAACTTTTGCAGTTTTCGAAAAATCAGTGTTTTCAATGAACACGAGACCTGCAGCACTCTCTTAGGCGTCCTTCGCACTATCCAACAACAACATTAATCAAAAACAAAATGGAGCCCGTTTTTTGAAAATTTTGAAAATATCACAGGGGCCTCTTGTAAAGTAACCCTAATAATTAAAATATCGGTTTCAAATTCAAGGACTCACGACATCAGCCAGAATGATTGGGGAATATCAATTTTGGAGAAAATCGCTGAACGGTTTAGCCGCTAGCGTTACTCACAGACGGACGGACTGCTGGACAGACGGACGGAAAGACATTTTACCGTCGTTCGATTTTTTGGTTTCAAGGACCCACAAAACATGGATTCTGGCTGCAACACGTGTTAGATGATTTTTTTCTAAATTTAGAATCTGTATTTATCCACTTTTACGTTATCAAGGCCTTTAAATAATAAACGTTTTCTCCTGAAAATTTGCCGTTCTCCGCTCAGCATTACAATACTTTCTTTCTACTCCGTAGCGACAGTATAAAGAGGAACAATTCATAAAACGATGTCTCACATTAGTTTCGTGATAACAAATTAACTGTAAATGTAGAAAAATCCGCTTCGATTTACTTCTCTATTTCAAATAGGCAATTCCATGCGCCAATTACAATGAACAATATGGATGTGGCTGTTGTCCAAGTAGCAAAATGAGTGTTTCTGTCACTCAAGTCAAACCTCAAATGGAATACCCATGTAACTGAATTGGTCAATAAATTAGGTTTACTATGTTAAGCATTTGAAATTTTAGAAATATCAGGTTTGCAAAGAAAATTAGACCTACTCCATTCTCTTAAGCGTTCTTTACGCTATCTGGGGACAAAGTTTAATAAAAAATTTTGGAGTAAAATTTTAGAAAATTTTTTAAATGTTGAGGACTTATGTAAAGGACTACCAAAAAAATAAAAATACCCGTTTCTAACTCTCAGGATATCGAGTTCCTTTGAACTGATTGAGGAATATCAATTTGGGGGCTAATTTTGACGGCGAAAGTGTTTTAGCCCCGACTTTGACCACAGACGTACAGACACATTTTACCGTCAATGTTTTGATATAAATGACCAAGAAAATGGATGCTGACTCCACAACGCTATAAGAGGAGGTAATTTACAATATATTTAATTAATTTAATTCACAACACATCAGAAATATTAAGAAAGTCCCAAAAAAAAAGATCTTAATATCAACACACCATGTAGAATTGGGCAATAATGTAAATATTTTTAATATAGAAACAAAACAAATTTCAAGAACTGTTCTTGAAACTTTACACATAAAAACTGATATTTGCTTGAATACTGAGGTTGAGTTTAACAGTTTACATATTTATGATTCAATATTTTATAATCTCAATACAAATTTAATATAATACATATTAGGTATTTTATTTATGTTGTATAATTATTCCACCAATAGACTACCATTTCTCAATAGTTGTATATCCTCCCTACCCATTATTTTTCTGCAACATATACCATGTGATCATTTATTTTTATATTTGCATAATTTATGATAAAATTTAAATAATATTCGATACAAAAATGGATGGCATAGCTCCATATGAGTATACTAAGGAATATTATTAAAATGTTATCCTATTTAAATACTAAATTTTTGTAATGAAGCTGTAACTAGATACATTTGTAATTTCATTATTAAGAAATTACTCATTATAGATAATATTCTCACCTGATGATGAGGAAAAAAATATTCCTCGATACTGTAGCCTTTCTTCTTTCTTCTGCTCTGTATGGTCTATGACACAATGAAAATTGTTGTTAAGGATTTGCTTCTTTATGAGATGCAGTAATTTTACATAAGTAAAAAATAAATTTCAAAAGAGAATTACAGAATTTATTAATGTGAGTTCACTTGTACCTGGTTTATTATTTTAATATATTTCAATTTATTTTACTATAATCTTAAAAGTTAAAGTATTTTAATTTAGTTTATAATAATTTCTGTTTATATTCAAATTAGACTTTTGAAGAAGAGGAAATATGCACCTCAAAACATTGAGAGATGAAAAATGATTGAAAAATTAAGAGAACCATTCAATAAAATTTTAATCTCAATTATGTTTTTATTAATTCATTTTTTTTTTTATTTTTTTTTTCAATATGTATATGACTGTCTAAAATAAAATCTGAACAATCTGCAGTGCTGATAGGGAACAATCTTCAGTGCTGATTTTGCAGAGCTGATGGAGATTGTGAAAAAGTTCAAGGTAAGACAATGGTTATTTTTACTATTAAAATTAGGGTGTTATGTCAAAGAGAATTTCAAAAAGCATTTGGGATCTGGGGAGAGGGATGTGGTGATACCCAAAACTAAGTTACAAGTAGTGTTGCGAATGTTACTAATAACCATTAGAAACATGTAAGAAAAAATTAAACTACATAAAAATAATAATCTAAAAAGAAATATAAGGAATTACTATTTATATATATACCCATGCTTCATTAAAAATTACAATATTTTGTGTGCTGGACTTTGCTTGGGTTCCTAATAGTGTCTTTAGGAAGCACTCTCCTTTAAAAATGTTTGTTTCACTTTCACTCACATGAGCTTATTTGTCTTTCTTCCCCTAAACAAGTAAAACACATACGCTTTTACTATAAGCTTTAAGAAGGTCATGAATGCCTTGAAAATTTAATGCTTTATCATGTATTTTCATATACAAATACCAAAACCTATATAAAAAAAATAATTCATGGTACTTCACTTAAACACCACTCATCATTAAGATTAATAAAATTCTGAAATTACTAACTAATTAAAAATTTTAAATGATCATCTGAACGAAAAACTAATATTTTTGATGGAAATTCCATCCTTTGTAAAATTGTCAATGCCAGTAACTGGACAGGTCTTTTTGGGTGTGGTCAGTTTCTTGTTTGTTAATAATTGTTTCAACAGATTTCACATCCACCTGTAAACATACAGAAAGTTAAAAAATAAAATTTTATTTATTACAATTAATGCTCAACTAATGATAATTAATAGTTATAGATAATAACTACTACTCATAAAATTATTCTACTTCACTCAAACATTGCAATATACTAGTCCTAGTATTTTGTTTTAAATGCTTAGCATCTATTATTCTTTCTTAGCACATAAGAAAATTCTTGAAAGAAAAAACATTTTGAATAATATATTGTAATATTCTTGAATACAGTACTTTGAAATAAAAAAATAATTGATTGTACATTCTAGATATTTCATACTTTTCATTTTTGTGGATACATATCATTATCATTAATGCTAATGAAATGGATAGTATGTAATAATGTGAGGATATATTAAAATTTCAAATGAAAATAACAGGATCAGTGTGTATAAATATTGATAAATGGTTAATATTTTATATTTCATATAAAATAAAAAAAATAGATCTTAGTTCAAGACAAATACTTAAGAAATATAATAGAAATAAATGATCATTCACCTATAATAGAGGCAGAAATATAAAATATGAATTTTTGTTGAAAATGGTAGTCATTTAAATTGATATTTTTTAAAAGGTCATCAGTAAAAAAACTAAATGACCTGGGAAATTGAAACACACTCTTTATTATCCATACTATGTCACTCTTCCAGAAATGGAATTTTTCTATAGAATCATAATGATCTTGATATATAGTAATATAATAAGATAATGTTATTATATTTAATCTTTTGGTTTTTTATTTTAAATGTTCTTTACTGACACTGTTAACAAATACTGCAAAACCGTTTTCAATCTTTTTTTTCATTGTTAATTGATCCTTATTATTTATTGTGACTATCCGAGTTTTATCAGGGAATAAAAAAATTATATATTTCCATAAACATGTCTTAATGTTTCTCAAACATATTAAACAAATTAATGTTAAGGATATAAAAAAATTAGGTCTTAGGTTAAACTACAAATTCTCTGTGCGTAGTTTAAATTCCCTTTATTCTTATTTTTAATACACTACATATTCTTAAGGAACAGGCTTTTGTATTGTATTTTCATAAATCTCCGTATGCTCTACAGGTATATACTGTATATTTTTTTCAATATCTGACTTCTTTGACACTTTGGTTTGATCATTTCCTGAAGGATACAGTGGAATCCCTGTTTGTATAAGATCATGAGTTTGACCAAATATGAATGAATAATGGATGAAGCCTCTTACTGAATTGTACTTTCATGTGTATCCTCTTCTCTCTGAATTGTATTTGAGATTGTACAAAGTGCTGACAGGAAATGTGGCTTTCTCACTCCTTGGTTTGTATTTTCTCTCTGAGACAAATCAAAAATCGAGCCTCTCTTGTACAAGGGGCTCTACCAGTTTAATAATATCAGATCCTGTAACTTCCTTTACCTGTTTTAACAAAACCTACAATATCTGAGCTATCTGAATTTCATTAAGGACTCCTGTATACTATTAGCAGAAATTATGTTGTTTTAACACCAATCTCTATCCATGTAGAATCTGTCATGGAGAAAGAATTAATTTACATAAAATAATAACTGACATTTTTTTAACAAATATTGACTAATATGCATTCTTTGTAAATAATATAATTTTTATTGCAAAAGTGCATATGGCATTTTTATAATTTAATTTCTCCAGCATTATTATATTATTTCACAATACCAATTAGGTACTAAAAAGGATTAGGTATTTAGAAGGATGACAGATGAATTAACAAATGTAAGGGAAAATTATTTTTGATAGCTGGTAATATTTTCTTTATTGCAATTCAATTTCCAAATACAAGCATCAAGAAACACATTTCCACTAAAAATGCAATGGTTAATGTAAATTATTCACGCACAAAAAAATGAGAAAAATTTTTTGAAACATAAAAAGCCATTGCAAATTATGAAATAAAAACAATAAATGTCTTCTTGAATAGAGTGAACAATATCATTTGGATTTGAAGTGAATGGGAGAGTATGAACATGAAAATGTGTATAATTGTTTCCCACAATTTACTGGGAAGAAGATTTAGTATGTTCTATCACAAATATAAATTATTATATAATATATTCCAAATAATTTAATTTTCTTACAATCTGTAAAAATATTCATGTACAACTAGATTTGTTCAATGTTCATCTGTCTGTCACATTCACATTTCTGAGGCTACTAAGCTATCTATTTGTTTTACAAGAGAGTCTTTCTACGTCTGAAACTGTTTTGAGTTAAATCAAGTTAAAGTTGATTCTGTTAAATCTGTCTACTCAACTTTTTTTTTCTAAGTAGAAGATACAATCTGCTTCTTACACACATTTTAATGTTTAATTTTAATGTTTAATAAGTTTTATATTGATAAACAAGAATCAGGAATCATAACAAATCCCTGTAAATTTCAGAAGAAATAAAATATTTATGTCATACTCGAACTCTCCATTTATTAATTTTCAAAACACCCTCACCTGGACAGTATGGCCTCATCACGATTTCATTTGTTTATGTCTGGTACATAACAGACTCAGTGATGGATTTTTCCTGTACTTTTCCACAGTACTGTGATGTAAGTAAAAAATTAAGTAAATGATAATTT
>BLKR01012050.1:0-24251 GCA_011170035.1 Teleogryllus occipitalis | reverse complement strand
AATAAGTGCTGTTTGCTCACAGACGACGTCCGGATATTTTCGTGAGTACATGAATTAAAGAGTTTCTTCAAAATCACTATCTGCTTGAAGCGGTAAATGGGGAATTATAATATTAGTTTTTGCAAATACATCCGTTGCTACCCTGAGTCTCGCAGACAATTTTAAAATGTTTTGCTGAAAGTTAGCGAAGCTCTACAAAATGAAACTTTTTCTTTAGCTTCATTTTATTAGACGACAATAGTCTCTCTGTTATTGGTGTATTCGGGGTAGGCGGGTTGTTGTCTATTAAAGTGGTGAATATTTTGTATGTACGTTGTATGTTAAGCGACATATGTTATAAATTTTATGTAATTTAATATAGTTTTTTTGCTTCCACAAACGGGTACAGCGGTGTCATTGTTCATGATTACTAACTGAAGCCTTTTTGTCGAACTACCCTCAAGATTCTCTACATTATATTTCATAGCACATTAGGATAGCAAAAAAGTTAAGAGATTTTGTTTGCTTTTATGTAAAAGTTACTGCATGCCACTATTTTGTCACAGCAGTTGCAAATGACAATGACGCAATAAGCAGACAAGAAACCAAAATGTGAGTTCAAGATAAACAGAATGATTTTGAGATTGTAATTTTGGGATCTGACGGACCGGCGTGGTTTTCATGAAAGTAACTGCTGCATTGAATTTGTAGCCCTTATTCATAGCGAACATTACATAATCCCTCAAGTTTCTCTACATTATATTTATAATATGAAGTCAAGACCAACAGAATGATTTTGAGATTTTATTTTTGGGATCTCTCGGACCGGCGTTGTTTTCATGAAAGTAACTGCTGCATCGAATATGTAGCCCTTATTCATACCGAACGTTATTAAATCCCTGCTTTAAAGTTATGGATATTAGACGCACGTACGTGAAACAGCAGTAGCTTTGACATCATGTCATTTGCAGAAAGGTTTGCGGGCAAGCCTTCGTTCTGATCGTTCTCGGTGACGAGACCAGACCGTTACGTCTTAGGCCGCTAGTTTCGGCGCTGCCATTGTCGAGAACCAACAGTATAGGATTTTCTCAAAAATGTGCCAGCTAGTGCTGGCAACATAACTGAAGGTCCTGCGGTCGTTGTGTCCTTTCTTCATTAGATTCCCTTCCTGCATTCGTTCGTTTGCAGTTGGCTAACTTGTAAATGGTTTCGACGCTTCCTTTTGTGATGTCCTCGTCCGACAAAAATATAGTACACTGCGAGAAATAATTGATATAGGGAGTGCAGTGTAATGTACTCTTCTGGAAAATTTTGTTTTCTATAAACATTACATTGAATTTACTTTTTGTGTGATAAATATTAGGTTTATTTTAAAACCGAGACTTGAATGTGAGAAGCGTACTGGTTCACTTGTTTCCGACTATTGTGCTGTTTTGTGGCGAGCTGTGATTGAGAGCTTTCTATTAACATTCGTGTCAGTTTTCTTTTACTGATCGTGAAAGTATGTTAAGAGATTTTCCACAATACGTATTTAAATTTAAATATTTTCCGGACTCGCGTACGTGCATATACCTCAGTGAAATTCATAGACTTTTACATAGAGATATTTTCACAGGAGCCATAACCAAACACTTAACGAAGAGGCATGGCTGAACAGATGTCGCGGGGGAGGGATACTTCTCTGAATTACGTGTGATGTTCAATTGTTTAGCGAACTATCACTTAGGCTCATTCTTAGGAAAACCCTTCTGTACCGCTGCTAGGCCCTTCAACAGCATGGTCACTCGCGTACAGCTACTTCTAGTAGTGGTCTTCTATACGTATAATTTTCAAAGAAATTTGTTCTAAGTAAATGAATGCACGTATACTTCAGATATCAAATTCATTTTCGTGCTTTTCAAGTATGAAGCTGTGAAAAAAGCAACGATACTATTCAGCATCTTAAACTCTTTCCATGATCAATTTTGAATGAAAGAGCACTCGTTAGTTAGTTAATGCCTTATTTTACGTGGCGAGACTCAGGCCATCAGGCCCGCTCTTCCGTCTAACCACGCAAATTTCGTTACGCTCCTTTCACCACCTAGCGGAGAAAGGAGGTATCTTGGGCGACGAAACAGGCGGATCTCAATTTTGCTCAGAGGCTTCTTTTAGGCTTGAGGATATTTTACATGCAGTAAATCTACAACATGGGACAGCCGGCTTTACTTCCCCTCCGAAGGAAGGCGTACGAAGGATTTTTCGCCTTAAAAATCCACGGCTTCGATCGGGACTCGTACTCGCTTATTCGTTGTTAACTTGAGATTTTTCACCTATCTCCATAAATTTGATATCTTCAAGCAAGAATTCAGCTGCTGAACCGTGAATGACTGGCAGCGATTGGCTAAAATCTCCAGCCACTAGAATCATCACGCTTCCGAATAGGTTCTGATTGCTATGCAAATATCTTAATGTTCGATCGAGTGCCTCTAATGCTGGTTTGTGCACCATCGCACACTCATCCCAAATTATTAATTTACTATTTTGTAGCACTTTTGGCATTGCTGATGTTTTAGTTATATTTCACGTCGGTTCATCTATTGTTTGCAAACTCAATGATAGTTTCAGCGCAGAATGAGCGTTTCGACCACCTTCTAAAAATGTAGCAGCGATCCCAGATGATGTTAATACCAGTGCTATTTTACTTTGTGTCCGAATTGTATCTAAAATTAATGAAATCAAAAATGTTTTACCAGTTCCGCCCGGTGCATTGAGGAAAAAATTCCTCCATTGCCGACATTTACTATTTTTATTATCGTATCGTAAGTTGTGTTTTGCTGCTGATTTAATGATGGGACTTTACTTTGTAAGTATTGACGCAAAGCATTTCTATTGTATTGCTGTTCTGTTCAAATTCACGATTGAATGCATCTTGCCGATCATCATCACGCACTAATTCTCTAAAGATATCAATACCCCATTGTTAATCTCTGCGCAAATTTTAATTTCGGGATTGGCCATTGTTGAACGTACTCGACGCAAAATGTCTTCAGCCATATTGTCTTTGGATTTGTTCCACAAATTATGTGGGTTCGATGGAAAGCATGTTGAAATTATGATGGCAGAAAGTGATCGAATTTGATGTGAAGTAGACGATATAACAGCATCAGCGAGTGTGTGATTCCAATTAATATCATCGTATAGTAAATGTAAACGTTCACAGGCTTCTCGATATGTTGCGTACAATTCACCATTGATAATTTGTAGAAATTCGAATGAAGTTGGTCCACGAACATTAATAACACACGCATGTAAAATATTCGTCTTGGGTGCTATATATTGCTTGGGTGAACTGTGTAAATGCGCTCCAATGAATTGGTTGAATATATATTCACGTATCCTGGTTCAGGCTGTCCTTGTTTCCGACGTTGGAAATTTTTATGACACATTCCATGTAAACTATTTTGTCATTGCTTAATATTCGTAATGATCTTGCAAACGGATTGTTTGCGTATGTCTCCAAGACGCTTGTCAGCGTTGTCGCTGGTGGTTCTTCAGCTCTTTCGTGTTTAAAGTTTGTTTTGGTGTATCCTTTTGTTTTTTAAAAAAATACACAAATATACTTTTTTTAAATATATCTCACGCCGTTAATATGCATATTATAAGCAATTTGTAAACATGATTGCATTTACTAGTTAAAGTACCTCAAATTATTTCAATTGAAGGTTTTAGAAAACTTAATAAATTCCAGTGAATAAGAGCTTCAAATTTCGCATTTTCAGCAATGCTTAAACGCATTTTTTTTAAAAAAAGGTTCAAACTTTTTCAATAAAATATGCCATTTATGGTTGAGATTTTATTCTTCTTTAATATTTTTGAATTAATATTTCGGTTCTAGTATTAGAAAACCGAAAAAATGAGAAAATGTACTTTGGGCGGCGATAGATGGCAGCTGGCAAGAGGATGGGGCAAAACCGTAAAACCAGTCCACACCAAGGAAATCAGGAATCTTTACTACGAGAAAGTCTGTGTCATTTGTAGCACCACTAGTTTGTTTTTGCGTTGATACATACCAGTCGCTGGATTAACCATCTCGATCAAAAAATTATATCCATCCTCGCCTCGGCAAAATATTAAGGGGTATTGTAATGCATCATACGAAAGATGTGTTTCGCTAATAGGCTGAAGGTTGTCACCATCACATCGTTGAATTACTATGTCGCGAGATTCCATATTTTCTCCAACAACCACAATGGCAACTTCGTTCAATATTGGTGCAATGAAGCTTCTTTCATGTTCTCCTACAAGTGTTTTCTCTGCTCTGATCACTATTTTATGATCATCCAATGGTATAATTTCTAAGGCTGTTTTGAGCAATTGGACCAACTGATTCCGTACATGTAAGAGTTGTTGCACCTGCATGATCTCTCTCCTGTCTGCACGGTTGTTAGCACAGCGTTGATTTACTTCAGCTTCAGAATTTCTCTGATCGCTATTTTATGATCATCCAATGGTATCATTTCTAAGACTGTTTTGGGCAATTAGACCAACTGATTCCGTTCATATAAGAGTTGTTGCACCTACATGATCTCTCTCCTGTCTGCACGGTTGATAGCAGAGCGTTGATTTACTTCAGCTTCAGAATTTCTCGGGAAATAAATCTGAAGAAATTTGTATTCACTATCAACCGATGGCAACATGTCTAAAATGAAGAATTACGAGAGAGAAACCAAAAATTGTTTCTTTCGGAACAATTAATTTTACTGGGTTTGATTACGGACAATATATTGTAAACAACTTCTGAGTCAATGATCCCCATGTCGATTGGGTTTTTGTGTGGTTGCTCATTAAACTAAAGAGTATACGCTGAGATGATCTCTTCCCTCGCTTCTTGCCATTTAAATATAACTATCACACTCCTCGCAATAAGAAATAGAGACTAGGATAAATATAGATGCGATAGAAAGGATAGAGGTTAGTGTCATACCTTTTGACAAAAATTGTTTGCAGATTGCAGGTTCATCCCCTCTATTTTAAAAGATTTTCAAAATTTTACTTACTTTGTATTGTGTTTATTTTTACTCAATATTCCATATTTGTTTTAGACAAAACTGAATATAAAAGCTGAGATAAAATATATTTTCATTATTCTTTTGATTTTTTTGCAAAATGACTGCAATACTACGAAACAATTTCGCATGAAGTATTGTCATGCATTGTAATTACTTTCTGTTCAAATGTTACAATATTGCAAATATATAATTTTTTGCAGCTAAGGACGTGAAAATGTGCAGTACAAAAGACCCAAATTTGGACACGTGTTTCACCGACTCAGCAAATCGCATGCTGAAACATCTAATTGAAGGTGAGTTTGGTTTTCGTAAGTAGGTTTTTACTGTAATTTATATTTTTACTCATAATTACAACGATGTTTAGGGATATCGTACATACGAGTAATAAATATTGGGTGTAAACGGAATGAACATCATCGAACAATATACTATTGGTTTAGTGGTGAGTTATAGTTGACAGTTACATATTTGAAATGATTGAAGGCTTTGTCATTGTCAACAATAATATTTATTTCAATAATAGCAGCTTTCGATGGCTTAGCCGCCATTATCAGTTTTCTGATTATATAATTTAAAAACATCATAAGAAATGAAAGGGGAAGAATTACAGAAAGAAGGGAGCGGAGAGTTAGATATTTTAGTAATATAGTAGATTTTAAATCTAAGCAAGAAATGCATGAAATATACATATAATATATTATATAATATATAAATATATAAATGATTTGTATTTTTCTGTCTCAAAACTTTACATGTATATTTCATTCATTTCTTGCTTATATTTAAAAACTACTATATTACTAAAAGATCTAACGCTCTTCTTTCTTTAATTCTTCCCCTTTCATTTCTTAAGATGTTTTTAAATTATGTAACTCTGTTCATTCTAATTTTGTTTATATTTTTACTTGTATCAGAAAACTGATAATGGCTAAGCTATCAAAAGCTGCTCTTATTGAAATAAATAGTGTTGTTGACAATGACAACGCCTTCAATCATTTCAATCATCGAACAATCTAATCGCCGCCTTCAATCATTTCAATCATCGAACAATCTAATCGCCTGATCATGAGGCAAGCATGGGAAATATAGTTAAAAGTGTAGATGTAAAAAAAAACGGGAGCGGTAGCTCAGTGCATCAACTGATGTCACTGCAGCGCCTCTGACCGGGAGGTCCTAGGTTCGAGTCCTGACGGCGGCATGATTTTCGACACTGGCTTTTCAGCTAGGTCGAATTCAGTCGTTGCCTGGAGGAGAATTCTAGCGCCGGCTGCTCTGATCGGTAGTTTTCCGTGGTTTCTCCGATCAACACCAAGCGAATGCCGGAGCAGTACCCTACCAAACGGGCCACGGACCGCGCGCGATCTTTCCTTCCTCTGCCTTGTCCTATCCTCTCCCCTTTCACACACACACTAACATGCACTACACTACCACATATCGCGGGAGACCTGTCGGGAGCTTAGAGCTTGTCCCGGCTGGGGCGGTGCCCCGCTGGTGGGAGAGTCCTGGTTGGGGGAAACCCCATTAGCCGACGGTAGGTCGGCGCCGAATTTCGCCATCCAGCAGGGGGAGATCACCGCCATCTCCCGCAAAAAACATGCACTACACTAACGGTACTAATGACCAAAGCAGTTGACGCGCCCGGAAACACGAAAAAATCAATCAATCAATCAATGTGGATGTAAATAGGCAAAATAAGTAAGGTCCCTCGTGGCTGAGAAGGAAGCCACTTGCCTTCGCAAAGGAGGAGGGGGGTTCGACTCCCGGAAATTCTCGTGTGAAACTTGTTCCGAAAAAACGAGTTTTCCCGCTTCACATGGGCTAGTCCAACTTGCTGGGAAGCGTTCTAAACTCCACCCCTGTCCTCATTTCTTCCCAAATCTGGCTGCTGGGCAGTGACACCTGAGGCCGTGTGAGGCGCGTCAGTGGATGAGCTACCTGGCGGTTCTCTTGATACAAAAGGATTTTTTAAAGAATGAGCCGAAGTGACAGCTAGTGCTGGCACCATAACTGAAGGTTCTGTGGTCGTTATGTCCTTGAGCCCATTATACTCCCTTCCTGCATTGGTTCGTTTGCATTTGGCGAACTTACTTTGTGAAGTCCTCTTCGGACGAAAATAATAGTGCGCCGCGAGAAATAATTGAAATTAGGACGTGTAGTGTTTTGTGCTCTTCCGTAAAAGTTATTTTTCTATATACATTACATTGAATTTACTTTTCGTGTGATAAATATTATGTTTATTTTAAAACTGAGACTTGAATGTGAGATGCGTACTTGTGCACGAGTTTCCGGCTTTTGTGCTATTTTGTGTCGAGCTATGATTGAGAGCTTTCTATTTACATTTGTGGCAGTTTTCTTTTACTGATTGTGAGAGCATGTTAAGAGATTTTCCGCGTACGTAATTAAATTTAAATATTTCCCGGACTCGCGTACGTGTACATACCTCAGCGAATCTCTTAGACTTGTGTATACTGATGTTTTTACGGGAGCCATAAACACTTTACGAAGAGGCATGGCTGAACAGCTGTCGCGACGGACGGATGCTTCTCTGAATTACATGTGATATTTACTTGTTTAGTGAACTGCCACTGGCTTATTTTTAGGGAAATCCTTCTACAACTATCATCACTTGTGTCCGTATACGAGTAGGATAATTCCGTTACCGTTACCCTTCCCCCCATAGATACAAAGCAATAGAGTGGTCACTAATGACCTTGTAGTTAAGGCTACCTTAAATAAGCGAATAAATAAATAAATAAGTACCAGCTCAAACCTCGCGATTATATTGCCCAAATTAAACAACTGTAGAAACGTTCAAACAGAAAGGAACAACATACTCATTGTTAGCACATAAGCGGCCAAAATTAATTCAAATTTGGCGCCGTACTTGGAATTCTATCATTTATAACAATTCCTTTGCGCTAATTAACATAAAAGAGCATGCAATTTAAACATCCCGCGTTTAACTTTTTTTTTTGTTGTTGTTGTTGTTGTTGTTGTTGTTGTTGTTGTTGTAAAAACCGCGGGCTAGCTTCCAGATAGAAAGGCAAAGACGTCTTTCGTGTGAAACTCTTTAGGAGGACAAACTGCTTTGAAAAGTTGAAAAGTTGAACTGCTTTTATAGACGCTCGTGGGATTGCGCCAGATACTGGGAACCCGCATTGTTGGCACTTCTGGGAGTCAAATGCTTTTCTTAATATGACGCCACCAGTTAATTGTCGGAGAACTTTTAAGCCGAGCGTTTTTACAAAAGATCGCCTCGTCAGTAAAAACACGTAAAGCTAGTAGTAATTCACATCTTGGCTGCATTGAAAAAAATCGATTTTTGACTGTTGGAAGCGGCAGCTACTTTACAGCCGTGTAGATTCCGTGCACAGAGGTATTTTGGCGGGGAACTAGCGTGAAATTGTATTACGCCCGAATTACGACAGAAAACAATCTTCTGTTCACCTAAGACAAGGTAATTACAACTTCTTTATCATTCAATTATTCTTACGCTGAAGTAAACTAACAGTTCTTAAATAATTGTCTTTGAAAATTGTCTCTTGTGACAAGCGAGAAAACGGTAAAACGCTACTCGCCAACCCGATTCGTCGTTTGTGGCCCTCCCAAAATTTTCGATGACGCATTTTTGCAGCCTCAACACTCATTATACGGAAAATCGAAACTCCCTCCCGGTCAGAGGCGCTGCAATGACATCAGTTGATGCACTGAGCTACCGCTCCCGGTGCAACAAGGTCAAAAACAGGATTTTGTCAATAATCTTCAGGACTTAGTGTGCATCAAATGAAAATATTAAGATGTATTATTTAAAGCCGTGATTTGGATGTCATGTGGTAATTAATACGTAATTTTGTTTCGAAAATGATTTATTTCAGTCATTAATAAATCTTGATTTGATTGTACATTGACACAATGTATGAAAACTATTGAGAGTAGCGACGTAAAATAAATTGGGACATGAATAATATATCACAGTAAATAATCCAGAGTTTCCTGTAGTTCTGTTCGAAATGTGAAAATTAATGGATTTAAATAATTCTGAGGAAATCAAATTACTATGTAAAACGTATATCAGTACACGGTCAATGGGTCCGTCCTTCTTGGAATGTATTCATGTTTACTTTACGCAAAATTTATTTCCGAATTATTTTAAGCCAATCTTTCTTGTTTTTGTTTCTTTACGGATTAAGGTGTCTTTATGGTGCAACAGGGATACTTTGTTGATTTACGACCACGAGTCTTTCTTCTTTTAATTGAGACATTTTTTAATTTCAGGTTCCCGTAAGCTGAACATTGTTTCCTTGGATCCCCTTTACATTCCATTAATGTCTCTCCAAAGGAATAACAACCTTCTACCAACATTGGCTTTCAATTTAACAGACTCAACTCATGAAGGCTGGAAGGACGCTGTTGTGCTACGTTCCAAGTAAGCAAATACTTTCTACTACACAAATGGATTCTCAACAATGTTATACAGAGTAGAGCTGAGGTCAAGTTTTGATTCTCAAAATTGGATAGCGTCTGATAATATAAAAATAGTATAAGATATAAAAATAAAACAGTATAACTTTTCACTTATTTATTAGATTTTAACAGGAAAAGTATTGATGAAGACTCAAATCCAGTATATAAAATGTTCGACAGGTGGTTAGACGAAAGATCAGGCTCTATGGCCTGAGCATCGTCACTAATAAAGACATTATTATTATTATTATTATTATTATTATTATTATTATTATTATTATTATTATTATTATTATTATTATTATTATATTCAGGAAAACACGCTCACTTTCTAACAACCAGTTTATTACAAAAAAACAGGAAAAATACATCAGTGGTCAGTATCCAAAAGAGTTTACCATATATTAGCCGAAATTGCCAAAAACCAGGAGATGTACCAAAAAACGCGCTGGGTCACAACAACAATCCAATAGAACTGTCCAGAAAGTATTGCCGGGTCACAAAATAACTTTGTCCAGTGCGCACTCTCCAAAAACCACTGTTTCTCCAATACACGGTCTCCGCTCAGTCTGCTCCGTCTCTGGCGGCGTCCCCATATAAAGCAGCCAGCGCCGTAGCCTCGCTTCACGGCCACCGGCTCGTCAGCTAGCTGCTTGCTTCCTATTGGCTGGTCGTCTCTGCCGGTCTGATGCCCAACCGCTACCCGTCGCCGCTGCCGCCTCGCGCTACTTTAGGCTCGCTCCTCAAGTTTCTCACACAGCTGCAACAATTATTATTATTATTATTATTATTATTATTATTATTATTATTATTATTGTCATCATCATCATCACAGGAGGTTTTCGTAAGGTATTTTAAAAATATTACTATAAATAAATATTTAATACTGTTATGTAGAAAGTGTAGTGTGTCTAAACATAGCCTACTGTTCATTATTTACACCAAAAAGTGTTTTTTCTTCCTTCTGTAAGATTTTGTTTTTTTCACATTGGAGGTTGTTTATCATTGACATGACGTCACGATATAAATAGTCGGAAAATAACATAAAAACAGAGTTTCCTCAAAAATAAAATTAAACATTCGTAGACCAGAAGAGTCATAAAGTATATTTTTGCAGGGTAAATCCCCAAGAAAGAAAATTCAACATTGTCATCAACATTCCCGAATACCGCTTCAGTGGTCCATATGACGTGTCAGGGAGTATCATTGGAATCCCATTGGAAGGATCTGGAGACGTGGACTGCACATTCTGTGAGTACATACATCTAAATGAGTGACGAGGAATGTTTTTGATAGAGAGGTTTCTCAGAATCAATGTTTCAAATGCCTAGGGCCTGTAGGCGAAAGTTCAATATAACGTATTCCCAAAGAACATGTGCTAAAACATATTATGTAATGAAGTTGCACATGTGGCAGGTTGCCTTGATTGGAAGGCAGCCCTTCATCCGATGGAGTTTGGTGGTTATTCTGACACAATGTACCGGATCAGGTGGCTCAGGGCATCAATGAATGTGTCTGACTCGGAAGTCCTAGAGTTTGAGTCCCGATAACGGTAGGGTTTGCGACACTAGCTACACATCTATGTCGAATTAAGCCACTGTCTGGAGTAGAATTCTAACGGCCGGCTTCTCTGATCGGTTCGTTTCAGTGGTGTCTTCGATCAACACCAGGTGAAATGCCGGAGCAGTTCCCTAACAAACGGGCCACGGACCGCGCGAGATCTTTCCTTCTTCTTCCGTGTCCTATTCTCACCCCTTACACACACACTTACACTAACATGCACTACACTATCACACATGCCGGGAGACCGGTCGGGGGCTTAGATCTTGTTCCGGCTGGGGCGGTGCCCCGCTGGTGAGAGAGTCCTGGTTAGGGAGAAACCCCACTAGCCGACGGTAGGTCGGTGCCGGATCTCGCCATCCAGCGGGGGAAGATCACCGCCATCTCCCGAGAAAAAAACATGCACACACATGCCCGGAAACACGAAAAAATCAATCAACCAATCAATCGAATGGGCTGAATTCGACCCGATTAGAGAGCTGTGCCCCTGTCTGGAGGAGAATTCTAGCGGCTGGTTGCTCTGATCGGTAGTTTTCAGTGGGTGTTCCGAGAAACACCAGTGAATGCCGAAACAGCATCCCAGCAAACAAGCTACGGACCGCGCGCGATCATTCCTTCGTCTTCCTTGTCCTACCCTCACCCGTTATTTACACAGACTTACACTTACATGCACTATACTACCACATGTGCCGGGAGACCGGTCGGGCGCTTAGAGCTTGTCCCGGCTGGGGCGGTGCCCTCCTGGTCGCAGATACCTTATTGAGGGGAAACTCGGTTAGTGGACGGGTAGGTCGGTGCCAGATCTCGCTTTCCAGAGCGGGAAGATCATCGCCGTCTCCCGCTATCAAATCAATCTGACTGTCAAACATTTTCGTAGACCCGCAAAACATTAGATCATGTTGGGTTGCCCGCCAACCAGGGGCACAAGTCACACGTGTTCATGAAATTCGTCATATAAAATTTACCCAGTACGTGTTCGTTGGGAAAAAATTATTGTCTTGGACTGCCTTACACGCCCTTTCAATATTGTGTTGAACCATCTGGATACTTCAACGGTAATTTTAACCCTAGCTTTACCAAGCATGGGCAAAAAGTGCCCATTAGTTCATTTCTGAAACAAAATGTGCTTTTTCAGGTATTTTTTATTTTTATTCTATTTGTCAATAACACATAATTCTATGTTATATCATTTAAATCTGCGTAACAACCTTAAATATTTTTTAAAAAAATGCGATATTTCCGTGCATTGGCAATTTTTGGCCATGGTTGGTAAAACCTGTGACAAAACTTTATGAAGGCTACTGGTTTCCTTTAGCAACACTGTAGTGGTCGTCTTCCATTGTCGAAGCAATACAGTGCAGCTGTTTCTACTTGTGGGTTGTATTTAACCCGTACGTATTTTTGAAGAGGCTTAGGATGAACGCCCCTCTCTCTCTCCGTCTCCCTCCCTCTCTCTTCGTCTCTCCCTGTCTCTCTCTTCGTCTCTCCCTGTCTCTCTCTTCGTCTCTCCCTGTCTCTCTCTTCGTCTCTCCCTGTCTCTCTCTTCGTCTCTCCCTGTCTCTCTCTTCGTCTCTCCCTGTCTCTCTCTCCGCCTCCCTGTCTCTCTCTTCGTCTCTCCCTGTCTCTCTCTTCGTCTCTCCCTGTCTCTCTCTTCGTCTCTTCCGCTCTATCTTCGTATCTCCCACTCTCTCGTCTCTCGCCTCTCGCTCTCTCGCCTCTCGCTCTCTCGACTCTCGCTCTCTCGTTTGTCGCTCTCTCGCCTCTCACTCTCTCGCCTCTCGCTCTCTCGCCTCTCGCTCTCTTCGTCTCTCGCTCTCTCTTCGTCTCTCGCTCTCTCTTCGTCTCTCGCTCTCTCTTCGTCTCTCGCTCTCTCTTCGTCTCTCGCTCTCTCTTCGTCTCTCGCTCTCTCTTCGTCTCTCGCTCTCTCTTCGTCTCTTGCTCTTACATTCACGATTAGTTGCAGATTCTGCACGTCTCTGAGAAGCTCGTGCCGGATAAGCAAAAATATAACAATGTTCAAGAAGATCTTATTCTGTAGATTATGAAGTGAAGCCTTTCACCTCAAATTTTTAGAATATAGATTCAAAGACCGAGTGTTGCGGGTTACATTTTTAATATTTAGTTTTGTTCTATAGCGCCATAATTTTCGTTTGCGAATTTTTCGAATATTTTTAGTTATTCTGCTATTCGGGACGGAGATGAATCCAACAAATCAAAGATAATTAAAATTGATCCAGCCGTTCTTGAGTTAAAATTTGTGCAACTAACCCAAATTTGTTTTATTTATTTAGATTTTAATTCATCTGCCTAGACATATGCATATGTTAACTGGATTATTTACGTTATTGAATTTCCCAATCAACCACTTAAGGAAATATAAATTGAGTGCATAATTCAGGAAATAAACTTTTTCAATCGAGGAAATGTGTGTTCACAGTTAATATGACCAATGATATTTTGATGCGGGGTCATCTAGAAGAACGTTTTGCGGAAAAGTACTTCGTAATCGATGATTTCCGTCAGAAAACTCACATCGATAAAGTGACAGTGTACATGGACAATCTCTTCAATGATCCCAAGCTAAGTAAGTATAAGCAAATAATAATTTTCTAGTTTATTAATTGACAGATGTGAGAAAAATCTATGTGAACATTAAAAAAATAAGAGCCTAGGGAGAGTTACTATTTTGTTAGCAATGCAGGAAAATCAAATCTGCAGTTCGTTTACCGTTACAAATAAGTTTTCAATAACTCGGTAACGAACATGTCTAGTTTTAGAAATGTTAATCTCGCGCTTTTTAAAATTTTATTATTATTTTTCATGTTTTTCTCCTCTTTTAATTATTAATAGTTAAATTGTTGGGAAGGGATTCTGAAACTCAAGAAAGCGTGCGCAGATGATTTTCTCTCCCATACGTCACATGAAGTTTTTTTACTATTTTTTGAATAAATAAATATCTAATATCTTTGCGCTTACGTCTTGAGTTTTCAACGGTTTGCGATTGGTCGTGACGATGATGGGGGGGGGGGGAGAGTGAGGATTTGGAAGGCAAGGAAACTCATTGCCATAATCTAATTCAGAAAATCCGTTTTCAGTCGTTATTGGTAGTGGTGCTTATGTTTTTGCTTTCGCGAATGGACAGTTGGAAGTTTCTGTGGTGTTGCCAATTGTTTTCCAACCGCCTATGTTTTGAACGACCTCTTCCAGCCTTCGAATCTGTTCATCTAAATTATTGTTCATATATGTGAAGACTTTCAGGAGGTCGGCTATGAGAGTGTACAGAGAGTGTATAGCGAGTAGTAGCCATGTCACGATTGCGAATCAAAGTACGTAGAAAATACGAAAATAAATGGATGAGAATTCAGACTAATGTAAAAAATACTTCCTAAACTATTTTTTATTTTAATTGTATTAAATTATTTAATTTAAGAGACGTATTTATTTAAAGAAAACACAGTAATGTGATTCTAATTAGTATTTACATGTTATTGATGAAATGCGAAAAGAGTTCTATATTTTTAAGTAATAAGATCTAAGCTGCAAAAACAAATAAATACAATTAGATTACTATACTTTTCCTATTGAAAGACCACAAAATTCTCCACATTTATATTCGACAATTTGAAACCAAGTTCAAGTTTTTCCGTTACTGTTACAGATGAAACTGATTTTGATATTTTTCCAATTATCACAACACTTTCACTAATAGTTTAAAACTTCACGCCAATATAAATTAACGAATAAAGAAAACGAATTTACGAATAAGGAATAAACTTAAAACGAATTTACAAAATTCGCCTGAGACGATAAATCAGTTATTGTACAATCAAGTACGAAGTTAAACGTACGTTGTACGTATGTGACAAATTGCAATGTCCGAAAAATATTTAAGAAGTAGGTTTCTTTCAAAAACTGCTAAAGAAATTAACTTCACACTCGTATTTTTTTCTCTCTTTCAGCTGAAGCGACTAACAAGCTCCTGAACGAAAATGGCCGAGCTGCTCTGGATGAAGGCAGCGATGTCATAAACGAGGTGTGGGGTGCGTTGCACGCAGGCCTCATGCAGAGGATATTCAGGCGTGTGCCTTACAGGGACATGTTCCCTGATCTGGACTAGGTACTACATGCAGTTGAAAACTTGAAAATCCAATCACCTTGTGAAGTAATAAGATTTTAAACGAGACTTCTTTAAGTCAAGGTATAATTTTGGATGCAGAATACGCTAACGATTGGATTTTGTATCATATATGAAAAAAATATTTCATACGGACCAAGTCAGAAAGAGAAAGTTGCAATATTGCAAAATTGATTGCAAATAAAACACAATTTTATTTATTTTTTTAAATATTTATTTTCTTACTCTTTATTGTGATGTTCTGAAATGTTTGTGAAGTTGTTAGCCAACATTTTGCCCAGGGTTCAGAAGATGGTCTTCCAATTATTGAGCGATCTGGTGATGCAAAAAATATGCCTGGGTAAACCATTGCCCGAAATAATACGTTACGGGAAAACATGTGTGAGAATCGTAATATAAATATATCATTGCGAAGATACATCTGAATGACATCTGTTTTTGGACAACTTAAAAAGCTTTGACTTTTTGTTCTGGTAGCAGACCTGTCACGTGATTATTGAAATCTAACGGACAAAAAATTACAAACTCGTTTAAATCGTAATTCATTTTGCATATTGAAAAAAATAAACAGCCAAACTTGACTTGTGTAGACTTCATGAAAATAATGTATTATTTCGTCCAAAAACCTCGCCAATGATATCAAAAATATAAAATAATCAATCAGTAACGCGACATCGAGACAGGCGTTCCCGAATCAAATAGTATAAATGTGCGTCTGTAGAAAGATTAATGTTTTCGTGTCCTTCATATAAACGAATGACATGACTAGTAAGCTCAGGAATTTTCAGCGTAAGCGTGCAAGAGACCAAGAGTTGGCTGTGAGAACAGGAGGACCAATAAGTGTCTCCCCAGAAGGAGAAGTCTGAAATATGACTCTTAATTCGTAGGCCTCTTTCAATTGTGACAAAAGTTGTATCATTTTTTCAGTTAAGTAAAATTAGCCCTTTATTGCGTAGTGTAACTCAGCTGTAACATAATGTTTTTCAGGACATAAACGCATTCTAACGATTTAATTATGAACTATTTTATATTACACGTGATATACATCGTGCGCTTATGTCACCCCATGCATTGTTAGTCGGTAAACGCGATAAGATAACTAGATGAAATGATAGTAATCTAGTGGCATCGTGAATGAGAACATTCTAGTAACACACACTGTTTCCGTATTTCAGAAACGAAACGTTTTTAGGAAAATAACCAAACTAAAATACGAATGATACTTATTTTATTGATTTGCTGGATACTTATTTTATCACATACACTATTTGAAAAGTAAGTAAAATTGTTTAAATCGTTAAATGTAGCACATTTTGTTGGAGGAGTAACACAATTTAGTATTGTTTTTCTCAAGCAATATTTACTTTTGAATTTTTAAAATTATTTTTCCTTCATTGAAATAAAGAAATAAATGTATAAAAATAATTATTGGAAGTAAAAATAAAAAATAATGCAATAAAATATTAAAGTACAATTGATACTTATACCACATGATTTCTAGCATGCAAATGACTATTTCATGCAAATAATGTACCTATTATAGTAACAAACTTGAGCCATAATTATTGTTAATAAAGATAAATATTTATTCAATAATCAGAATCTGCTGATACTATTAAGTTTATATTTAATTTTGATTTTCTCCTGTAGCCAGAATTGTTCCTAAAGCTCATTGAATGAAGCATCTAAAATGTGAATAACACTTGCATTTCTTTTTCTATGTCTTCATGTCAATTCAAAGTGCAATCCAACTTAATTCTTACGTAATTATTATCTCTATTACAATAAAAAACAAATTATTATCTCTATTACAAATAAAAAAATAAAATTAACATTATACTGTAATGGTTTCCATTTCAAAAAGGAGTTATTAGAAATGAAATTACAGAGGTAATTGTAAAACAAGCAACTCGTATACGTTTACCAACATAAACGAGTTCATATAGTATTATATTCATTGTATCTCAAATGATATTCAGAAAACCTCAAAGCAATATATTATCAAATCATGGTACTTTTACAAAAGAAACCTATATCATCTAAACTTAATCTCATACGAAAATCAATAACATTTATCGATTCAAAATATTCAAATTGGAAGAAGACAAGTGGTTATCAAATATTTAGAATTGGCCACTCCACATTTACTCAGTGCCATCAAATGGGAGAATGAACGGGAATAATCGAAATTTATCGTCGTCTCAGTTTTGTGAAATGCATAATTTGGATATCACAAAGAATTGTGAAGATGCTGATGGGGACAACTCTTCCCTCTACCGGAAAGTACATACTATGAAAATTTTGCTCCTCCGCGTAAACAAAAAGAGAGGTCAACACCATATGATGATAGAGGACTACAGCAATACATTTAAAGTATTATCAGTAGTATTTTAAATATATAGTTGAAGGTTCAGCGTAAAAGAACTCTCACAGACAGTTTTGCGTGACGCCTAAACTCGCCGTGCATTCATTCATTCCATCCATCCATCCATCCCATCCCATTCCATTCCATTTCATTTCATTTCATTTCATTTCATTTCATTTCATTTCATTCCATCCCATCCCATCCCATCCCATCCCATCCCATCCCATCCCATCCCATCCCATCCCATCCCATCCCATCCCATCCCAACCCACCCACCCCACCCCTTCCGTTTCCATGCTATACCATATCATCCCACCCATCTATTTCATACATCCCACCCATTCTTTCCCATCCCTTTCCATCTATCCCAGCCATCAATCCATCCCACCCCATCCATTCATCCATCTATCCATCCAATTAATTCCAGCCATGTTTTCATCCATCTAGTCCTATTCATTCTTTGATTTTTTCGTTCGTCCATTCGTCCAGTCATTCATTTGCCCATTCATCAGTACATATTTCTCTATTTTCGGATGTAAAATGATGAGTATTTCCTCGTATTTCCTTCCTATAACTATCTTTGGAACAGCAATAATATATCTTCCTGAAGTTTGTGCGGTGCTACATATCAAGAGAGTCTGAAACACGAATTTTACGACTAAAATTCGAGTTCTTATAGTTGCGTTTTTAGTAGCAAAGAACCACAATTAATCAAAACCTTGATGTCCAATTGTTTCTCATTTGAAAGGAAGATAATTAAAGGGGAAAAACGCGATGAAGAGGAGAGAACAAGAGCGTGAGAGTTTGACCAAATTAATTTGGTTGAAAAGGGCAAAGATAGTTGAGGAAGAAAAGGGGTGAGCTAAACTAATATAGCAAAATTGACGTTCTTATCTTTACGAGAGTTTTGATGAAGAAAAGGTTCATTTTTGAAAATATAATAGGGTTTATTGAATTGAATATCATGAATGCTGAAACTAGCACCTTTGAAAAGGACGATTTTCTCACAAGTGAAGGTTTAGATCGAAATAATATTATCGCACGGGGTTATTATTCTGACCAAAATCTCAATCACCAACAATTTATGAAACAAGTTTTTATTACAAGGATTCACAATACAAAATCATATCAGTGGCAAGCCAATAAGGGTACTTAGAAAATGGCGCAGGAGTCTTTTTCTATGAATTCTCTGAAGTTTCGAAAATTACAAAAGTTAGAAATAATGGACGAAATATGTGTTTATGTGGTGCCACAAGTCTATTCTGCTATTAGGGGACCGAAAAGTGTAGAAAATGTAAAAAAATGTCCTTTAGATGCCGATATGTAGCAGCTGGGAAAAGGATGGGGACAAAACCAATAAGCTATTTAGAAAACGGATTAGGAAACTAACTACAGGTGGCACGCGAAATGAGTCACCATTTGTTTCTTATATAATTTATGAGTCGCACTAGATATCCCGTTGAGCATCTCAACAGCAGTAGCTGTAGAGCTTGGAGAAACAATACCACCACTAGGAGACTTCTACAACAATGGCGGACAAAGGAAAGCTGACGACACAGCAGCGGCTATGTTGCTCTTCCACGAAACATTTCCACAGAAAAAGTCTCGTGACTCAAAGAAGTTTTCGACAACAGTTTGACACACGATGGGTCTCTTGCAAGAGAACCATCCATAGACTGTACAATCAATTTGGATTTCTTTCACGAGCGTTTCGATATGTGGATCTTTTCACTCAGGTTTCCAGGTCGTTTTAATGACGGACAATTTTGGTTCCTCAATAGTCCAGATCTCAACGCAAGTGACTTCTTACTTTAAAGGTACCTAAAGGGGGAAAATCCCAAACAGCCCACCTGAGTTAATGGAGCTCAGAAGAATTATTCTTCAAGCGTCACAGAAGACTTGTGTTGTAGGATTATCTCTAACGTCAGTGTTCGTTTGTAGGAAGTTGTGAATCGATATGGTGGACATCTTGAGCATATGCTGCATTAGAACAATTCTCCAAAATGTATTTTCAATTGTAATACATGTTCCTTTGAGTTTATGTTAACAATAAATTTTTGATTTAACAACAAAATGGAGACCCATTTCGAGGTGCTACGTCGTCAGTCTTCCTTTGTCGGCCATTGTTATGCAAACCAGTCTCCTAGCGGCGGTATCGTGAATTAAGCGTTTTTTCGTAACTCGTTTGTTTCTCCTAGCTCTACTGCTACTGCTGTTGGATAATCTAGTGCGACTCATAAATTATGTAAGAAACAAACGGTGACTCATTTCATGCGCGAGGAGTTAGTACGAGGAAGTCCGTACCATTCTGTAGCACCAATAGTTATAGATATTGAAATAAACTGAATATATTAATGATTTATTTATTTTAATTCTGACTCTATCTTCGACTTTCTAATATTATTTGATATTATTCCAATGTAATCCGTTCCGACTTTGTATAAATGGGCCAGGAAAAGATTACGCTAATACTATCATACAAGTCA
The DNA here is from genome assembly GCA_011170035.1 of Teleogryllus occipitalis. NCBI lineage: Eukaryota > Metazoa > Arthropoda > Insecta > Orthoptera > Gryllidae > Teleogryllus > Teleogryllus occipitalis. Next base: position 4,214 of record BLKR01012050.1, on the reverse strand, counting down.
ATCTTCAACTCTAATTATAAATAAATTAGTTTCCGGCTACCTGGGTCGATGGGTTTCATATAAATAATCACTATTGTATGCTAATAGATGATTATCCGATCTGCCATCCATACAGAGTGGTCGAGGAATCTGAAAAGCAAATATATTTCTATCTTGCTACTTCGTTACTAGAATTGGCTCAATGAGAATCATGTATTTATTTCACAAAACAAGAAAATTTATTAAACAATTTTGGTACTTGATAATTCTACACAATATGAAAAAAAAACCTTGGTCATGACCTGTTCCAACCTTATAATGTAGTATTCGTCTTCGCGCGCTCTTGGACGAAGGTGCCTCGTACCATCTTCATTCTTCTCCGACGTCGCTGTACTCAGGTCCAGATACCTTCTTCTCTCTTCTTTTCTTGCAGAAGCACGCTTCAATCACCGTTCATCACTGTTTCCGAAGTTAATAAAGTCTAAGTCGTTCGCCAATTTACGAATTCGAAGTTCATCCCACGCGTATGCCGAATACTCAACGATCAACAAACTATCTGCTGTTAGCATTCCAGTCCAGTTACTGATAAATTCGCCTAAGCCCTCAATGTCCTTCTAACTCGTTCACTTGAAATATTTTAAGTTTTACTGTCCACACATAGCATTCAAATTCAAAGTTCTACCAATATCTCCTCCCCAGTAGATGCTTACAAGTCCCAAAAAACTCCTAACATTAATTGTGCATGATCCGTTCAACACCACGGCATCAGTCAGAATGAATGCCTATCATTTCCTTTCAACCCTTCAAAAATCGGTCCATCTTTTCGATTGTTTATTTACAGACAAGACTTGATGTACTTTCGTGCCTAGCCAATCCCTAAATTTCTTACAAAATGAACTAGCCCTCTTCACGACCGTCACTGCTTTTTCGGCCAATCCCTAAATTCCTTACAAAATGAATTAGCTGTCTCCGCGATTGTCACTGCATGAAGATTGTTGACCTTGACGACGGCTCGCTTACCGTTGCTATGCTGGCATATTCACCTATATTTATCCCTATAATTTACACTGTTTATAATAAATATTGTACCATATTATGCCTCATATATTGGTATGTCACAATATCAACGTAATAAAATAAATTGCATTAAGAAGCAACTAACTTATAATATATTTTTTAAATATTAGTTTACAATTGTCGTTTTTTATTGTGCAGTATCTAATGGAGTAATACAGTTTGTAGCATAAATTTTTTTTTAAATGTAGGCTACTTTTTTTTGGTGTTTTTATTGTCGATTGATGCATTGTATTGATAAAGCGTTGTAAACCACTGTCTTTATCGCCTGCAAATACTGTCATTTGCACGCTTCGACTTCACAAGGTGTGCACTCACTAAGAGGAATGGTTATTCACCACATGCAACAGGATACTCACTTCGGACAGGTTCCACCCGTAATTACCCAGACTAGATGAGTCCTACGGATGTAATAACCTCTAATCTCTGTGATTATTTTACTCCATCATTCTGAACCTGTTAGCAAATGATGCGAACCCAAATGAATTCTTGATATATTAGGAATTAACTGCTTTTTTACAAGAACTAGTCTTGTTTACCAGAAGATGGAGTGCATAAAAGCTAAATTGCTGGAATAAAAAATCCTCGTAAGACTGCATTCTCTTGCAGATGCGAAAGTATTTTGGAAACGGATGACATCATGGGACAAGGTACATATCACTCATTACATACAATCTTCACGACTCCAAAACGGCCAAATTTGTGTGTCTCACTCATTGAAACACATTTTACCAAAGTTCTAAAGTAGAAAGTTACACAATTAGTCGTATATATTTCTTTTTAAGGAAAATAACATTCTAATTTGACTCTAATTAGATTTTTCTGCTGAAAGAGTTCTAAGGTATTTTACATTTTGTGGTAAATAATAATAAAATTAATAATAATAATAATAATAATAATAATAATAATAATAATAATAATAATAATGATGATGATTAGGAAAATTCTAGGACCTAGACGTACAAAAAACGGTTACAGACTACAGTTAAAATAGTAGAAAAGTTTTCGAACATTGAAATCGACATTAGGAAAAGAGGCAAGTCAATTATGACACCAGGATGTTAAATTTTATATTTTTTTAAATGTTTTGTGGGTGTTTGTCGCGCAGTCCCTTCAGGGACTGGAATGAACATCAATTTATATAATGCACACCAAGACTAATACACAACAGTACAGAAGGATACATTAAAGTTTCTTGAGAACATAATGTAACGGGTGCCGGCGGCGGCGTGTCCGTACACCGGCCTAGCCCGAGCCCACCGTTGTGCGGCCACTTGTAATACTTTCTACAAGCCCGGCACGTTAAACTGCTACTTGTAATAGATTGCCCTGCTCTAGCCCTTCTTATAAACAAACACTAGCCTCGCGTTGGGTTGCCACATATAATAATCTTCCCGTTCTCCTCACACTCACTCACAATTGCCCGTCTGCTAGCTTACCTGGCCTTTTGTACAGACGCGAGCAAGGTACTGCGCTCACGTGCGTGGATCAGTTCTAGTGCTACGTGAATGACTACGAACACATATTGATTTTACAAATCATGACCCCAAAGGTGGCCATGAAATTTATTCAAATTCCCTCTTTTCTCATATTTTCCTTCAATTCACAATATTTAGTGCTGTAATAGCACTGGTGCCTCTGACGGCACACATTGACATAACCCAGCAACAAAAGAAACAACAACAAATAGATAATTCTCTTCTCACAATACACGAAACATGGACATATACTTTCTCATTCACACAGATTATTTACAACAAACGAAAAAAAAAAAACAACAAATGCCATTCACACATATGATTAAAACCCCAGAATGCATTCTGTCGAAATTTACGTATTAAAATCTATTAATCACATAACTTGATCTTCGACAGAGCGTTCTTCACTTCGTAAAAAGAAACAAATGTCAAAATACTTTTGCTCACGTATGATGCTGCTTCCGCGAAGAATCCGGGTGTTTTGTGCGATTATCCACGCACAACAGCGCCTCCCGTTGTCGCCACCAATTCCGGAACACACTCGCGTACGCATCACTGTTCACGCAACATGTCGGAATTCACGCTGCCACCTTTTTTCATAAATATTCCAAGTTATTTGAAAATCTCTGAGTCCCGAATTGAATTCCGCGCCACTAATCGTAAATGCAACGTCGCGCTCCCCACCGTTGCAAAATTTCTCATACAGCCACGCTCATTATCGCCCGCTCTCGCGAGTCCAACGGGCGTTGCCGAATTTCACAGTAATTCCGAAAACTTTTTTTTTATGAAATTCTTTTTCACGAAATATTAAATAATTTACATGAAGTATTCCCAGTTACTATTGCAAATTCTGTCCATTACTTCCGCACTTAAAAAAAAAATTCCAAACATCGCCTACGCGAATACACGTCTTGCCTGCACCGAGTCTAGGCACGTTCTGGTAAAATTTTTCCAACTTAGCATTGTTATTTTTGCTTCAACACTTTTCCCGATCGCTTGATAACTGACGATCGCGTCACTTTGGTTCTCACAAAATATTTAATTTTAACGTTTCCCGAAACACTTTATTTCCGTTTTTGTTTTAATAAAATTCTCCCGGCAATTTCCTAAAATTCGATGTTTTCCTCTTGTTTTCCTTTGGTCAAATTCCTTTTATTTTCCCTATTTTCCGTTTTTGGATGTGAAACGGATCGCACTGCAATTGTTCGCTAATCGCTTCTTCTTGCTAAACTTTTGCTTGAATTAATTTATTTGTTTTATTAAAATTTTGATACTTCCCGTCAAGATATTTAAATGGGATAAATTTTGCATGATGCCGCTAATTTTCTTCTTTTTCCCCCGAAAGTCTGAATTTGATATCTTATCGCGTTCTCTTGCATTATTCGAAAAACCCTCTTCTTTATAAGCGTTTCATCGCTCCAACAATGGACTCCATTAATATTCTCCTTAACACAAATATACGAAAAACAAAATTTTCAATTACTTCTTATTGCCTGACGCGATTTTACTGGGATAACTTTTAAAATGTTCCTAAATTAAAGCCGGATCTAATGTCTATGGTTAAAACTTGCACAAGTATCGGGTTCACTTTATTTTCTTCCCCAATCGGTTTTTTTATTATGGCGCCTTTGCTGTAAATGTTTTCAAATTGTTTATTATCCAAACGCATACTATCGGGGATCG
>BLKR01012049.1:0-24274 GCA_011170035.1 Teleogryllus occipitalis | reverse complement strand
AGGCGACCGCCACTGCGACGAGAGGCGCCGCCGCTGCCAGCGCAATGCAAAATCACTGAGCCGAAGGAACTCTGCACGCTCGCAGCGGCGCGAGGGAGTTGTCGCCCCAACACGGGGGCGCGTTGGGCGAGGTGAGGACGAGTCGCACCTGTTTTGTGCGCGCGCGTTAATTAGCCGCGCTGCGATACGGCTTCCCCGCGGGGACGGGGGCGGCGGGGGCGAGGCTGCGGGAGCGCGTGGCTCCGCGCTGCACGCTTTGTCGCCTCGCGAAGACCCTGAACGGCGGCCGCCGGATGGGACCCCACGCGCCGCGCTCGGAACCGGACGCCAACGCAAATCCCACTCGAGCAGATCGCATTGTCACCCGACACACCGCCCAGAAGTTCACCAAGGAAAAGCCGCCAGGCTTCGTTTTGGAAATGGGAACGGCAGAACTGTAAACAGGGGAAAACCCGCAAACGCCCATCTTTTCGCATCGCCCCGTTAGACTGCTACTCATTCTTTGTCAACCGTTCGAAAAATATTAAACGAACAGAATCCTTGACAGAAGTTCATACAGTCTCAGTTACGCAATTTGGATTCAGGCAAAATCGCTCAACAACACATCTATTACTTCGCATATTAGAATATTTAGCAAAAAGATTTTATTTCAAGATACGTAACTGTACAATTCTTAATCATTTGCTAAATCATGGCACACGGGTTCATTAAACAAACTTAGAAAGACAGAACCTCGCACCATTTATTCAAAATAAAATAAAGCTTTTACAAATCGACAATTCTTATTGAAAATTAACTCTTTAATACCTCTACCACATCCTAGAAGGTGCTATCATAAAAAACATGTTTAAAAGGAACCAACATTATTTCGATCACTAACTGTGTACCACAAATATGTATAATGACACACTGTGGCTTGCATAATGCTAAGTGGATGAAGAACTTTGAACGAAGTTTATCAAACACGCTGCAGAATTTTCAACAATAACATTAATTATACTCAAATCATCGTGATTTCGCAAATAATTGAAACATGGTCAGTGTCAGTTTGCATGGTCAGAACGTGAGGAAGAGATGTTCGGAGTTATGTAGCTAAAACGACACAGATAAAATAGAAATTGACATGTGATATTCGTATCTTGTTTGTTACCGTATATCTATTTTCAATGTGAAGGTTGATGCTCCAAAACGATGAACGTGATGTGTAGTGACCTGGAACGACTCACAATTTAACGTAGAACTTTGCTCAGTTTGTGGCCCTAATAGTGACCTGGACACACACCATTTCTCTTGTAGCATCCCTTATAGTTGGGCCAAATTCCTTCAAAATTGACAGAGGACCATACTGTAGAAACGTGGGTGTATTCCTTCGGTAAAGGACGTTCCAGGCGTAAAAATGCTCCTTAGTTCAGTGTGCAGTTAGAAAACATTGTCGCTGCAGGCGATACTCAACTCTGTACGCACCTTCGAGTGACCTCGGCAGTCCTCTACTCCGCCGCCGGCCTCCCCGCGCGCAATGTCATCCAGATGTGTTCGCTGTGCCATCTTGACCAACTACTGCTCGGGTGCTGAGATTTTCACGCGAACTAATCTGGGTCGTAGAGGGGGCAAGGGTTGTGTGAGAATTACGTCACGTATGTCAGGTTTGCCAGACCTTATGTCCGTCCGGAACATTCGCAGGAGCAAAATCTTTTCAGGCGGATCTACGCAGAGTATCCCCTACCTGGTCGACAATAAAGTGTATTAACACTGTTGTTCTTTTATGCAAGTGTGTGTATTTTCTTTATCTCATCAAAATATTAAATTCATGGACTATATAATAAACGAAGCATGCAAATAGAACTCGTTATTTCATGCCTTTCGTCAAGTTGGACGGTTGAGATAACTTGAATGGTCTTTTTCAGCGAGTCATCCCGCGCGGCAGGAGCAGAGTCGGTAATATTCATGGAAAGAGCAACAAATACGGTGAAGCCGAAACTGAAATCTCCGACTGGAGGCTTTCGGCGGCGAGGTTATCTGACAAGCAGAGAGGGTCAGCCGCCGCCGCCGCCGCCTCGCCCGCCTGCGCAATGTCGAAGTTGAAAGCTCCTCCCCTCCCCGCCCCTTCTCGCCACGCCCCGCCACCGCCCGCTCCCGTCCCACCCCGCCCCGCCTAGCCCCCGCCTCTGCCCCGTCCCGTCCCCTTCCCGCCCCGCCCCGCCCTTGTCTTGTCTCTACCCGCCCCCAAACGACTCGCCTCCCACTCCCGCCCGCCCCGCCGCGCCTCCCGCCGCCTCCCACCGCGCCCGCTCACGCCCCCGCGTGCAGCCACCGCGGGGCCCCCAGCGGCCGGGAGATTTACAGCGCGGAGGGCCCCAATTTTTCACTGTCGCCGACCGCGAGGGCCGCCCCCGCTCCCCCACGCCCCCGCCGCCGTGCGTGAGCCGCGGCGCCCGAGAGCCCCAGAGCCCGAGAGCCGCCTGTGACGTCGCAAATCTGCAAGTAGTGGCCCACAAGCCCAAATCTCGGGAGGCGTCCGCGGTGGGGCCGTGCCGGGGGCGGGGCGGGGCGGGGGCGGGGACGGGGCGAGAGGCAAGGGGCGGGGAAGGCATGCCGCCGTCGCGTCGGGTGGCCGCGCGAATAAAGAGCGCTGTATCCTGGACGCTTGACGGAGACCGCTTCAAAACAGAGCCGCCGGCCGCACAGGAGGCCACACAACGAGAGAATTGCGGCCAACGCGGGTAAACTTAGAGCAGAGTGCTGAATTGGGCCTCTTGGCGCGCCCTGGCGCAACGCTACACCGCGGGACACAAGTGCTACCCTGCACACCCTGCTTGTTGGGTCAGTCCGACTGCACGGGAGTGAGGGTGCGATCGGCTCTAGTCTTGTGAAAGGCGTCTGGTTTGCGGGCAACTGCAGCAGGCCACCGCAGGCGGCCTGACCTGAATTCTTGCATTTAAGTGCCGCCGACCTGGATCTTTTTACGTGAAAAGCAGTGGACCTGTGAAGTACTGGGCTCGAAAAAGTAACTTTTCAGAATTTAAAACATTAATAAATTAGCAAGAAGATATTACTTCCAAAGAAGATGTAACATCAGCAAGAGTTAAGATATGGGAAGAGAAGTTGAATCTAGAGACTCATTTATCGAAATTCTTTTTCAAAAATTTAATTGATACGAAGGATCTTTGATAGACAACCTGCTATGTGGAAGAAACAACATTTTACTGGAGAAAGGAAAACACGTTTCGATGTTAATAATTTAGTTTAGGTTTTCTACACTTTCTATATAATATTATTAAATATTTATTTATTGTATTATTTTTCTAAAAGCACCTTACGAAAACTTCGCATATGACTCTTATGCCATACGAGTTATTCTAACATTAATAAATTGTAAAGATCACATAGGAGGTTTTTGTGTTGTCGATTATAAGACCAAAATTTCTAGTTTTATTTCGAAATTTTTAACAGATTCAAGAACAAGCAAATTGTGAATCATTGATGCCAAAATGTAAAAATCGCCAATTTTGTCAAATAGTAGGTTGTCAATCATCAACGACGTTATATGAATTCAAAATTCGAGAGAGTTCACTTTGCACTTGCTGAAACATGATTCATTTGAACATATAGTTTTTGAGTGTCTTTTAACGCTCAAGATGAGCGGAAGCTGCGGAAGAGACATGGGTGCCTTCATCTGTCGGCGTCGCCGTTTCCTCCTCCCCCACTTCGTCGCACCGCTTCTGCGTACGTCTTCTAGAACGCGGAGACTGCTGATTTAATTTAAAACACTGCAATTAATTTTGAGTTTCTCGACATCGGGTCTTCACCTACAGTTAAAACCAAAAGGTGTACTCTCTCTAAATTATTTTGGGACGCAAGAAGAGCCGAAAATCTCCAGTTTTGCATGGGCTTCCATGCAGAACATAGTTTCTGGGGAGAGCCTTACGACCCAATTTACACGCTTCCCTTTAACGAACGATTTCACGCGTTTTAGCGAACGCGCACATGCTCACAATGGCATCTGGGGCAGCAGACCCGCTGTACGAATGCCCACGTTCACTTTAACTCCGGAAATCGTCTCTCAAAGGAAGCGTGTAAATCGGGTTCAATGAACATGATAATTCCACTGTTGACTTTTTGCTGGTGGCAAGGGGTGTTGGTTTCCAACGGGTTCGATATTGACCCCGTGGGGGTCATGAAAATTTAAAGGTAAATGAAGATTAAGTGTTCGACTGGGAGATCAATATAAACTGGCCAATGATGCCAAATATAAACTGCCCGAATATTAACTGGCCAATGATCGTTTCAATCAAGAACTCAATGGTTACTAAAAATATTAATGAAGTTGATAATTCATAGTTTCCTGATATAAAGCTACAAAAATATCTAATAATATATTACTATCTCACTCTTCTTTCGCATTTATTGATAGGACGTTTACAAATCTCAGGAAATTATAATTATGTACTCACAACATGACTCTATTGCAGAATAAAATTTGTCCGCATTTCGCGTGGCAAAAGTCCACGACTTCTCGAAATTCAGATATTTACAAAAATATTGGTATTTTCTTTTAGTCATTTATGTGCAATTCTTTGTTCTAAAAATGTAGGGGGATCGATTAAACAAACAATTCTTTTAAAAGGGGTCCCTAAAAGGAAAGGTTCGGAATTCCAGCGCAGTGTTTCCTAAGGGGCTCGGTATCGATCCCCTGGAGATCGATGAAATTTTAAAGGGATTCAGCGATGAACAAGTGATCGATTTCGGGTCGATAGCTGAATAGTAGTCTCAAGATTTTATTTCACGAAATTGCCTTTAAATACGTCTGATGAACATATAACTTACTGGAACAAAATTATTATAAATTATTATTAAAAATGACAAGATATTTTACATCATGAAAGTTTTTGATTTAGGTTGTAAGTACCCTGTATGGCAAATCGCGATTTCAGTCTTTATAAGGATCATTTGGTGATTTCGTACATATGGTATCAGAGAAATAAAAAATATTTTTCTTCTCTTTCTTATTTATATATTAATGATTTCTGTTACGGAAGGCTGCTTAATACACGCTTTGAGTGACTTAAGTAGTTTTACCCGATTACGAAGAAACGAAATTTGACGTAAGTCATATTTCCTTATGCTTTTTTCGTTAACGAAGAGACATTTGTCTTCAGAAAATGGACTGGTTTTTAACTTAGTTACTGTACTTTACTGGAATTTGGCCAAAATTTGACTTAAGTACTTTTACTCTGCGACCATGGAATAATTTAAAATAGAACTCCATTATTATTCAAATGCGAGAAAGCACAAACTTTTAGTTCAGTCATAACATGGGGAAATGAAAAAAAACTTTACACAATTCCCTACTAATTTTCTCAGCGGACCTAATTTCCGGATTTGATTCTGGTTGGCGCGATTAATTCTTTACTGATTAAAATACGGTTAGTTCTCGATAAATTGTTTTCTAGAACACGGTCATATTTGAGGGCACGGAAAGCTAAAATAACCAGAGAGCACAGGAAATATTTCCGCACAGGTAAAAAATACACCAGTTTTATTTTCGATTATATGAAAAGTACCTCCTGGTATGTGCCTCGTATAAAGAGTGATAAATGGATTAAATGGCAGAGAGATTTGGAACTTTGCAAGTATTAAACGTAGGCAAGTTAGGGAGACGCTAAATTAATTAATCTTTTTGGCCAACGCGATGCGATCCACACTGTCCAAAGAAGTTTGCAGTTTTAATAATTTATTATATAAGTCGCTATACGGCTCAAACGTTAATCCATCATTTTCGCCCAGACAATTAATTGCAGCCATCAAATTCAAAACATACAATATAAAAGATTTTTTGTCGGTTTACAAGCCCAGGTGGTAATTGTTAGAACTGCAAATTCTCTTGGAAAACATATTTTCGTTTATTTACAAAACAATAGTAAAATGGAGGGAGGATAAAGGTGAGAAAAGATACACTTCCACAAAATTCAGACTATCATCACATTTGCTCTATGTATCGGAAAATCTGGTCCGATAGGGTAGTTTTGGCAAAAAATGTTTTCATTTCAAGTAACAGTGTATTTAGAGATATTATCCTATTAAACACTATAAGAACAAATACGCAAATATACAGGATGAGTCATTTAACTTTAGCACCTCTTGCAACATTTGAACGGATCAAGTTATTGCAATGCAGTTTTCACAAAAGTAGATGAGAGAATGGGGTTAATTGACACGTGTATTTATTTATATTTTATAACATGAATTTTACGAGATATTTGAGGTAACTTTGTTTTTTCAAATGGAATTATACATTTTTTTCAGTATATCATGACGAGCATAAAAATACGTATTCAATGATACACATATTGTCATGTGTTAGATAAGCATTTTTTGGGGGTAATTTTGATTTTTTTGAGACTCATATTTTACGGATATTTTGAATGTAACAGTCCGACACAAAAGGTCACGCAGCTTTCCACCAGCAAACGCGCTCTCGGAGAAGGGAAAGGATCTTAGTATTTGAAGATACGAAACATATTCCAAATATTCACAAAACTGTTGCAATTTTTCCTGAACTGTGCTTGCCATCCTTTCGCATTTTCAGATTTTTTGTATAAAGGATTTAAAATATGGATTTGTCAGAACTAGTATGTATTGAAATAAGATTTTCATTTCAACTTCATTTAAAAGGGCTTCATTCCAAAGGATATTAATGGGATCTTGGAAACTAAACACTATAATAATAAATTATTAAGATTGTACAAAGAAAAATGCACATTTTCAGCAAATATTTCTTTTGTTAATGAGAATATAATAACACCTTATGATAATAAAAAAATGCAGGAAGATAATGATAATAACTATCCCTATGTTTCTATCGCTAAGTTACTATTATATGCTTATCAACATTAAAATTTTTTGTTTGAAATGTGCAATATTCTTTGTACAGTCTTAATTATTTATCCTTATTGTGTTTTGTTTCAAGATACCACTAATATCCCGCGATGTAAAATCCCTTTAATGGAATTGAAGTAATAAACAATTTTATTACAATACATACTTATGAAAAACCTTTATTTTAAATCCTTCAATTTCTTGAATTAACGAAAGAAAAAATCTGAAACCGCGGAGGGATGGAAAGAAGAGTTCAGGAATAATTGCAACAGTTTTGTGAATATTTGGAATTGGTTTGGAATTATGAAATACTAAAATCAGCTACTCTTTCCCGAGCGCGCGTTTGCTGGGGGAGCGCTGCTTGGCCTTGCGCGGAGGGTTGTTACATTCAAAATATTCGTTAAAAGAGACGCAAAAAATAAAAATTACTCAAAAAATGCTTATCTAACATATGACAATATGTACTGTATATCATTGAATTCCTCTTTTTACGCTCGTTACGATAGACCAAAAAGTATGTATTTTTCCATTTGAAAAAACAAAGTTACCTCATATCTCGTAAAATACAAGTTAAAAAATATAAATAAATACACTTATCAATGAGCCTCATTTCCTCATGCAGTTTCAAGAAAACTGCATTGCAATAACTTGAACCGTTCAAAAGTTACAGAAGGTGCTAGAGTTACGTGACTTATCCTGTATATACATATATACATATACACATATATATATATATATATATATATATATATATATATATATATACACGAAAATGCAAATAAGTTCCTACATGCAACACTGAATGCTTCTTTAACGATATTCTGTTGAAGCGAGGTGTTTTCGGCATTGATGCGACGAAGATGGGATTTTATTGAAGGCGGCGAAGATGCCCTGCTAGTGGCGGATGTTTAAAGTGCTAAATAATTATGATAACTGCAAAGGAAAATCTGAAAAAAATGATTGAGCAAGAATAGAAATATTACGGAATTTTAAAATGCATGTGCGTTTAATATCACAGCATTAAATCTGTATTATTCCATTCTAGTCAATACCCGATTATGAAATGAGTTCAGTAATAGAAGAAGCTCTTTAGAGAAAAAATCTGAGGCGGTATTTCACCTCGCTGTAAGTGATATAACAGCTGTTTTGCATAAAAATGAGTTACATATTTCTGTTAATTCAACAGAAATACACACTTTAATAAACATTTTTTAAAACGCAACAAATGCTTTGTTCTTTACACTTGCCGTTTCAATAAAAATCCTTCTCCATTGGGAACACATTATGAGTAAAGACCGAATTTTCATGCAGTAAAACTCTCTGAAATCTGAAGTAAAATTACCAAAACGTTCAAAAATATGGAATAAAAAGATCAAGACTTTGTAAAACGATGTTATGTAAAACTCCAGTTAATCCACTTACCAACTTATTTTGTATTTTGAATGAGACATTTCACGTGAATGACTATAGTTAGGTTTATATTAAACAAACCATATTTGACATTTTAAATATTATTCTCACACAAAATTTAATTACCCTAAAAAACAAAAAAGTAAGTGCAAAAATAGAAAAATACAAATATACCATCAGATATCAAAAATAATTAAGTTGCAGAAGAAATGTTCTTAATTGTTTTCATTATCCATAATTTACAAAGAATATTTGCATTACATAATTTACAATTCTGTATTTTCAAATTATTTTCTGAGAAGTTATTTTCTTGAAAATATTTCTATCAACTAACACAGTTTCAGACAGGAACTTCGTTCTACATTTATACTTGTCTGTGTGCTGAGCCTCACTTTATGTAGTACGTGTGCACGCTGCTAAAATGGTCAGAAACTGCGCTTATTCTCTCTTGTACCTCGTAGGGCAACGTCTGTTCCGAGAAATTCGATGAATTAGAAACGCAATGCAGCTTGTCGCTAAGCTTTCTAAGCCCGGACGTAAGGTCAAATGTAACTACCTCTGGTGTTGGCAAGTTCGGCGAAAACTGACAAAACAGATTTATGATCCGATTGGGAAGATAGACCCCGAACATGCGTTTGCTGAGCGGCCGCAACCAAGGGCCGCGGTCCAATCCCTGCTGCAATAACTCCGAAATTTTAGGCATGAAAGATACAGACGCTCAATTCTTAGGGCAACAAAATGCAGAAATAATACATATTAAACGGCACTCGGATTTCACACTCCTAAGTGCACTGCTGGGCTCTGTCATGAAAACTTTTTTTCTTAAATGAATAAATGAAAAGATAAATTAAAACAAGTTGATTATATAAAAAATATATTTTATGCTATAAAACTGTTAATCTTGCAAATTCGTTCAATAAAATCCCAAAATGTGCAATTTTCAGGCAGCAGAACCTAAAACGTGCAATATCGTGCAGTATCCCCCCAAACGTGCAATTTCGTGCAAAATAAAACAAGTACTAAAATAACGTCCGTTTCATGACTCAAATTTCTTTCCAGGTTTGATCCAATTTCAAGTTCGCAAACAAAAGATACAGTAACACGGGAATCTGGTCTTTAATTATGAGTAAGGATCGGAATAAGTTTGTCGATATGTGTGGGGAACACTGCTATTTTCCCGTTCCTATGGTTTTGCATCGTGGTTGAAGGTATCTTCACTAATAATCAAGGTGATCCGACGCACTCCGATAGCCACGTTCGCGTTGACAAAAGTAAGGAAACCTGTTACCCACTTCATGAAATTACTTTCTTTTCAATAATATTAAACTTTCAAACAGAATATTAACGAAACTGCATTTGAAAATAGCAAATAACTGTACTATGGATGTCATAAATATTTTTTGAAATCCATTTTACAAACTATTTATCATGATTTATTACCTCATTTCAATTATATTTCGCAGTCTCAAAAGCTCCATTATTCAGCAGAAATAGTAACTCAATATGTAATTATAAAATGTGCATTGACAGCTTTATCGTGACGTAAACACTTGTTTGTTCGCTGGATTCAGTACTAGTTCCAATGAATACTAGTTGAACAAGCGAGCCAGACAACACATGAAATACAACCGAGAGTAAAGCAAGGCTGTGTTTATATATTGCCTCACCACAGCCCCAGATCTCAGATGGAGGCAGAGATGAAATCGTAGATGAGGTCCATTTAATGCTACTTAAAAGTCGCAAAACAGAACTTTAGAACCATAATTTAATTAATTTTTCACAGTTTTTTAAATGTTGTGTTCGGTTATTGACAGTTTTTTTGAGTGAATATAAATAATTAAGTTGTGCGTAAAAAGACTGGACGTGACAGTTCCTCAAAATCAAAGAGTATAATTACAAAAATCATACAAACTTCATGCTTAGTACAAGTGAAGTGTGAATTTATTTAGCTAACACAACAGAACTAGTATATTTTCGAGAGCACGAACAACGAATACCAAAGTACGGAATGGTATCTTATTTACAACCTCAAACTTCTTCTTAAATGCATCCGTACGAGTGTCCAATTTCTCGATGAGACTTCGTCCTACGAGATTAACATTTAACTTTGTTTAGTCTGTCGAATGCGTAATTGACATTGCACATTGTTAGGTGCAAGTTTTTGGATTACGTCATCACGCGAAATATCTCGTTTCACAATATTTACTATGCTCTCATCCAATTTATTGCCAATACGCGCAGTGTTGTGCCGCACTTCATTCGCTCTACAGTTGACTAAAGACTGAAAACCTACAATTGTAACGTTGACAACAGATTCCATCAAATGAATAACGAAGAAAACGGCACTCTGTCGTTGTACTGATGGTAATGATCCGCACTTTGCGTCGTTGCCTCTGGTACTATAAATGGCACCTGAATGCAGCCACTGACGAAAACAGTGAGAGAGTATGAGAGAGGGGTTCACGTCTCCCTTTAGTTAACTTCGTGAAGGAACACTCCATGGTGCCATAACCTAATTTTCCTCTCGGATACGCTTCGCCTCTTGCCATACTGCGCGCCTCGACAACGTCGCTCCTTCCCCATGACGCGACGGTTGCTCACGGCATCCTGCCCGCGTTCCCCCACGTGCTTGGCATGATGGAAAGAAATGAGTGAGCTATTGCGCATCGAATCCGACTTCAGCCAATGAGCTTCAATGCACCACTTTGGGTCAAAATATTAGCGATAATTTTAAACGCAGCCATGTACCAAAACTATCGCATCGTCATAACGCCTTGAAACAGAGATATGAAGCATTTCTTTTAAATATTGCATATTTTACACCTTCATCGTGTTATTTTTAGTTGCATACCGTTGAAAATTGTCACTTTATGCCACTTTCAAAATGTTTCTCAACACTTCCTGCTCTTCATGCAACATGGCGGACAGCATCCATCAGGCTTTTCAAACGAAGTGCCCCTACTGTTCGTGACGCAAACTAGTGGTGCGCCGAACAAGCAAAAATCGGTACATCGGTGTAGCCAACCAATCTCTTTCCACCATGGCTCGAGGCTAATAGCATGATAACATCAAAATGATAGCGGTACCGTATCGTTGTATACTTGTTTTCAAAACAAGGCGACATGGAGAATTTTAATATTAAATTTTATTTTTCATAATCGAGTAAATGATAACGTAGTGCATTATCATTAAAAAAAGAAGGAACAATCAATTCTTAATTATGATCATAACTATATACCAGATGAAAGACAAATTTTTGAGAAAAATATTTTATAATTATGTGATGGAAAAACAGGAATTCTACGCAAAGAAAAATTTTTGTTCCAAATTTAAAATTACTTCGCAATAAAGTGCATTCTGTTTAAAGCCAAACTACTTATTATAATACGTTTGTTCTAAAATATCCATTACGAAGTTTTATTTACAGCAAGGACATTCTTGCTAATATTACACTTTTTAGTTTGGCACTACAATTTTCTTAAAAGCAATATGATAGATCTGAAATGCAAGCCACCGTCCGAGTTCATTGTGAACAATGAGTTGATACGTCATGCGTTGTAAACAGGAAGTGAAATTTTCATGAAAGGCAGTGATTATAAGTGAGCTGCAATGCTGAGAAGCCCGTCAGAAACGCGATTAAATGGGCTTCTCTGGGGCCACTGCGCGCCGGCAAATCACGCGATCTTCCCAGCACCGCAACGCGGAGAGCGCAGGGCAGGGGGCGTGCGAGAGCAACGGATGCGCAGCCTTCGCCGAAAGGTGTAAATATTGGGCCGAAAAAATTATCGATTTCTTTTTTGTGACGTCCTTACTGCTTTTATTCGTGGCTATTACCGTGTCCCTCCTCCGTAAGAAGCACTCCTCGTCGAGTGTTGAGCGCTTCTTACGGAGTAATCCTCCCATTCATATCCATTATCAAACTGTATCTATATATGTCCAGTCTCGTCTAGTCAGTTGTCAAGGAGGACCGCCAGGTAGCATCTTCACGCGCCTCTTACTCCACGCGCCCCTGCGTCACTACCCAGGGGCCAGAATTGGGAAGGAATAAGGATCGTAGGGTTTAGGACACTTCACAGGGGTTGGACTAACCCATGTGAAGCAGTCAAGCTCGGTTTGTTGGAACAAATTTTCACATGAGATTCGACGGGAATCGAAGCCGGATCTCAGTGGTGAAAGGCTAGCAACTTCGCTATGAGCCACGAGTCCACTTTGGGAATTGTAAAGAGGCAAAGGAATATACCTATATTACTAATTTCCAATTGGCGCAGAAATTGAAAGAAAAGTGCAATCTCCGGCCAAGTGAGAAGTGTCTATGATTTTGTTAGATCCATCGGTTCCTGGAGCCTTGAAAAATCAAAAAATAATAAAATTGTGTAATTTGAATCAAATGTAAATATTTTATGGTGTTATTCCGCCTATTTTCATACTGCGCGTACTGACTGAATTCTTATTCCTAGCTGACATCACGCGACAGCAACTGTGCAATGAAGAAGCCGCCCGCCTTTAAATATTTGCTACTCACGTGATACGTTATAGAAGAGCAAAATATATTAAAGTAGAAAAATCAAATCAAATTTCATCCATGCTTTAATCACCAACCTTTCTTTCCCTTCAAAATTTAAGTAGTATATGACTTAGTGTAGGGATCACAGAATTTTGAAAATGTGCACACAATTCACTTTTCCCCATAGCACGTCATACGCAGTTTTAACTGTTTTTGACGTAAAATTAAATAAAAAATAAAAAACCTACGCACGCTTGTCGAATAATTGTAAAGATAAAATTTGAGGAGAGAAAGAATCTCTACGAAAGCAAGAAATAACATGTTCCTATAAGGACATACCGTTTCCTGTGAGACCAACCATTCCCGTGTTATTGCGAAAAATACTGGATTTTTTAGAAATATTGCTATTTTTCAAAACTTAGGAACTGATCTGGTAGGACTAAACGTTATCCGATAGAACTGAAACTTTGAGAAACTCATTTTTTTTAGCAACTGACAACTTTTTAAGAAGTTCCCGTCAAAGAAATTTCGGAAGTGGATTGCTTGCAACCACCTTTGTGTACATATTTGAAATCTGAACCAAGAGCCTCTTCCAACCTCATAAAAGCAAACTTAAACACAAACAGTTTAATAAAAAGGCGCTTTCTAAAGAAGTTGCGGCGAGGGCCGCTTCTTTCTCCCGCGGCAGCGGCCGCGTTGATGGCGGCGCAAATGAGAGCAGCGTGTCGGCGCCGGGGGTTTACTGTACAGAAGAGGAACACAATGCGGCGCCGTGTTCACCTCTCGTCTTGGCGCGGAGTTTACACGCCGTTGTCACTTTCATTATGGCGCCAGCTGTGTGCCGCACGTTGGGCCGAGCGCCGCGAATGCGCCCCTGCGCACGCCGGAAGCGGACGGGGCGGGAGGGCACAGGACGGGCGGGGGCGGACGAGGAGAGCGGGGTGGACAGGGAAGGCTGGGTCGGATGGGGCAGAGGATGGGAGGGGGCGGACGAGGGGGCGGGGCGTGAATGGGGTGGAGGACGGGGGCGGATGGGGGCCAATGACGGGGAGGGCTGTGAGGGAGGTATAGAGAACGGGTGGGGTAGTGGAGGAGAGCGAGGTGGACAGGGAGGGTGGGATGGGTGGGATAGAGCATGGGCGGGGATGACAGGGAGAAATGTAGCGGGTGGGGCGGAGGACGGCGGGGCGGACGAGGGGGCGTGGATGGATGGGACGAAGGACAAGTGGCGGATGGGGCGGAGGTGGACGGGACGGGAGACGGCCGGGGGGGGGCTGGGGCGGGTGGGACAGTAAACGGGAGGGGAGGGACGGTGAGGGCCGGGGTGGATGAGTGGGAGAAAGGAGGGCGAATGGGGCGGGGGTGGATGGCGCGGATGCACGCACTTGGAACACGCAACTTGTGCGGAGGCTCGCGCCCGCCCTGCGCGAGCAGCGGACGGAAGAGGGACGGGACGGAGAAGGAGAACAGCGACGTAATTAAGAACTCTTGCCTCCTCTCGGGCAAACATTTTCGATGAATCTCTCCTCAAAATCGTTCACAATTCCAGCCCAACATACCAAGGGAAATATTATTGTTATCGTAATTTTCAGTTGGTTTGAGACGTTTGCCGCAAAGAATGAATGATGATATATAAGTAAGTGATCTCGCGGGACTCGCGGTTGCTCGCCTTAAACACAAAGGCAACATGTCAAGTAGGGCAATGCTGTCGAAAGGCTACTTAAAGACAATCAAAACACTCTTTTATTTAAAAAGAAATATTTTATTATAAAGAAAATGCACTATTGCACAACGTTTCGCGGTACAATATGGCCGCATTATCAGGTAGTCCAAAATCATGCTGATAAAATAATTAAACGTTTTTTACTAACAAAATGTATAGTAAAAGTGCATAAGCAAACGTAAGATTTAAAAGTTAGAATTAGAAATTAGAAGTTGAATACAGAATATCAAAAACAAGAAATATAAGAAGACAATAAAAACACAAATGACTCTCTACATAAATCAATCATTAGAAATCACAAGTCTTACCTCAAACAAAAACCAAAAATATTATAAGAAAACACAGAGATAAAGGCAAGTAAAAACAAAAGTCTACTTCCAAAAAAGAGTCAAGTCTAAAGGTCAACTTCCAGTCAAAATCAGGTACCAAAATGAAGGACTCCAAGGTAAAACCAAACAAACAAACTGGAAGTGAATGGCCTAGTGAGGATAAAAAGAGCAAAGAACGGGGAAGGGAGGTAGAAAGACCAACAAAAGTAAAAGAAACATGTTAAAAGAAGAAAAAAAGAACACCATTTAATTTTGGACAACACATTGCCATAAGCTTTTGTGAGAATATTCGATTCCATATTCGTATTGTCAGTCTGATGAATCTTAATATTTAAAGTCAGTGAAATCAACCAAGGATATTTTCTAGATACCATATCCAAAATGCAAGGACTTTCCAGACCGAAATTATGTAAAGTATTAAGCTTGTGGCGGGAAATAATATTTAATTTAGTAGCGAAAACTTTGATGTTGCTCTCACGTTCTTTCATTCTGTGCTTAAAGAGCCTTTTGGTTTGGCCTATATACATTAACGGACAGTCTAGACAGAGAACAGAGTAAACAACACTATTTTGTCTGAAAAGTGAACAGAATATTTAACATCCCTGATAAGTCCTTTTTTGTAACTCAGATTTCCTAGTTTTAATATCAATATTTTATCTAGTACATTCTCTTGTAAATTTATTCCAAATCTTGAAAATATATGTAAGGAAAATAGGTTTAATTCTGGTGTTGATGAATTTATTGATGAAATCTAAAGGATGGTTAGAAGCGTCAAAAAGTTAACACCCCACAAGCAATAGCCATCTTCTGTTGGATGGGATTGCCTAAAAGATAAATCAAATTTACCTCGGAAGAATAACTTTTCCTAAACCGATTGGTAGAAACTGCGCCAAAGTTACAAATAATGCGAGAACGTGTGTGTTTTTGAAGCGTCACTTCTTTTACTAGGATTTACCTTTCTAACTTTTTCAGAGTTTTAGGTTGAAGAACCATGGCGGGGTGATACTTTAAAAAAATTATACATTCCAGTTTAAAACTGCTACTGTTTTCACTCGATAATTAATACAACACGATCTCAGCAATATGTTAACTCAGTTCTTATGTTTAACAATGGTAGGAGAAAACAAATTTCGATCAACTATATTGTGCTAAGGGTGTACATGTAAACACTACAAAATTCAATTTCCGACATTTTTTTCAAAGAACATTTTCATTTGCCAGGCGACAGCCATGATACGTGTAGCGAGGAATAGCTCCCGCGAAAAACCGCCCACGAGAAAGGAGATTATCCAGCGGCGAGGCAGGAGAACTCGGGTAAAGAGCTGTGCATAAACAGGCTCGGGGCTGAGACAGGACGCAGCTCCCGCCGGGAAGAAGGGCCAATAGCGGATCCTGCGCGAGCAGGGCGCAGAGCGGTGGGCTCACGGAGAAGGCGGGGGGTGTTTTTTTATTTAACACATTTATTTGTTTTAGGTGAAATACGTCGTTTAGTATAATCAATTTACACACGTTTCTTTAGACTAACGGTAGTTAAAATATCTAAGTCTATACATAGAAGAGGATACTCAAGAGGAGAACATCGGAGTGATGTATTATGGTTGGCTAAAATTTTGAGAAAGCGTTCAAACAGGAATCTATTTATTATGGTGCGGGATGGATTTTTCGCTAGTTTGAAATGCAAGCTGCTGGTATGCTTGGTAGGTTTTCGTAGAAATTCTGTGATATGTGAGCTATTTGGTATACTATTGTATTGATGTTGAATTCGGAATGGAGTTGTTTATTACTTAGGAACCAGAGGCATTTGTAATTAATGTGACAAATGTATTTTGAATTATTGGATTGTATTGATATTGGCGGGCGGCGAGTTGGCGCAGGCGGCGTTGGCGCGTCCTGTGCGTGGGGAGGAGGTGCGAGGGGCGGCGCATACGGCGGCCGCGTCGCGTCGCGTCGCCCGCGGAGGAGGTACGCGATCTGCCGGATCGATCCTGCGGCTGCGTCGCGCGTTCTCGGCTCCCGCCCCCTCCGCTCCCCTCCCCCTCCCCGCCCCGGCGCGCATCCGCTTCCGTCGTCGCCGCCTCCGGCCGCCCCGCTAGCCGCGTCCCTCCCCGCCCCGCCACGCCACGCCGCTCCACGCCGCGCCGCGCCGCGCCGACAGCCGGCAGCGGCACCCATCTCCGGCGCTCTTCGTCTTTGGGCTGTCGGCGCCGCGTCCGATCCCGCTCCTCCCTCGCGCCCCGCCCCGGTCCCTCCGCCGCCGACATCCTCATTCGCAGCGCCTGGCTTACTCGCGCCAGCCTCCACTGTTCATTGATTCTCTCCACGCCCCTATCGCCTCCCTTCTCTGCGCATTTCTTACGTGGCTTTGAATTCTTCCTTTCGTCCCCTTGTCTTGCGTTATCTCGTAACTTGTTATTTCTCTGGACTTATATCTCTGTCACCTCTCTGCTACCTTGGTGCTATCACGGAGTGCAACCTCTTGAAATGCATTAATTTCGATCTACCTTCGCGTTCACGTCATCATCACCATCATCATTATCTACACCAAAAATTCAGTATGAGTGATTCATTCTTCTCTACTTTCCATTTCGTCTTCGAGCTACCTGTTCGGTTCTGCGTATGGCCCAGGGCTTTCACAGCCCCCGAAGGACCGAAGCACGTATTATCGTCGCTTATCGGTCGTTCTCGCTCCTTCCTCGAGCCCGCCCCGCGGCCCGGGGGCCGTCAGAGCCCGCCGACGGCGGCCGCCCCGCCCCCGCACTCGACTGGTGCCCTAGACGCACACGTCCGATCGAAGCGATTCATCAAGTGGCGAGGGGTCGGGGCGAGGCGGGGAGGGGCGGGGCGGGGGCGGCGCAGCCTCCCATCGACGAAGCGACGCACGCAGGCCGCTTCGCACTGCTTCCTTCGCAGCACAGCGGCCACAAATTCACCGCTGGCATTTCCCCTGATCTCTGGCCGGAGGACACGCCCCCTTCTCTCAATATTTTCAAGTATACCCACTAGCTTTACTCGAACTTCATTTCTTAACCTAAGTCGCTTTTAATCAAACATATAATGACGTTTATGACTATTTTTTGCACACTTTCACGTAGTTCGTAATAAAATAAAAGACGTACCATTCGTACACACAGTTAACTGCTGACTTTAATTACGTAATGATAATAATTCATTCAAAAAATAAACGAAACCTATTACAAACGTATAAATACTATTCGTTCGTTCATAATGTGTACCATAATGTATTCATGTATTCATGTATTCATAATGTATTCATGTATGAATGTATTCATAATGTGTACCAAGGTGTACACAAACATTTTTGTTGACTTTCAGTTCTAACAAATGCGAGTGACATACTACTATGAAGAAGCTCCCGAACTGGCGGGCACATGTTTGGGTACCCACACGAGCTGAATATTTAGATTTGAAAAAAAAATAAAGATACAGCGCATTGTTCCCACCACTTCATCTCTAAACCATCGCAAATGCCCCCGCCGCCATCGTCTGCGACGCTGCCATTACTTTCTAAATGTATAGTCACATTACATTATTGAATTCGCGAATAGTTGCAACATAACTTTACCATTTAAACCTACCGCGTTAACATTTTTTATTTCAATAATGAGACAAATTTTCAGGCTTAGGCTAAAATTCCGCAAAGAACTAGCATTTAAATCACATTCTTTTACGTCCCAACAAAGTTTACGTATGTCAGAGACGCCCATGAACAAGAAGATTTGGCTATTTTATATAAGTTTAATTTTGTCCAGAGAATCATCATTCCGATAAAGGTGTCTAAAATGAATGCTGAATCGATGTCAATGTCCACTTGCTTGAATCCTGGATTAAAAATGATTAGTACATCTGATTTATTAAGAATCTTACTTAACACAGGCCATGATTTGACACTAGATATGTCTTAATTACGGTTCGAAAGGCAGCCATTTAGATACTGTTGTTTATCGCTGATAATGGATCGGAATATTGAATTTTGATTTTATCTTCCTCCAGCTAGATTACTCCCCAAATTTCCTCCGAAGATATTGATTGAAAACATTTCTTTCTCCTTCGTTTGTAAAGCACTCAGATTTTTGTGACATTTCTATCTGATTTTTCGATGGGATAAGAACAAAATATTTAGGTTTAATAGCGATTGTCAATTGCGTAACATGCGTTTTTAAAAGCTGAATTGCGACATTAATTTCTTGTGACACATTTCACGCTATCTTTTTCACCCTGTTTTTCTATTTACTATTCCATGTAAGCCATTATTACCAAACGAAAATTCCTAGAAATAGATTACACAGAAACACAGAATTACAGGTATATTTTTATTTCAACTGAATAACATTCATTGGTTATTATCATAAAACACAGTATCTATATATGGCCTGAATCTTTTTCAATCCCGTTTGTATCTACAGCTTTATATGTACTAACGATTTCTTCCCAGAATTGTTTATAGGCAACATAATTTTTTACTTTCTCGCCTTACTTCGTAAGAAGAGAAAGTATTGTAATCGTGTCGTGCCGGAAATCGGTGACTTTTTGACAAAACCTCTTTATTGCCGAACCCTGGTGGAATAGTGAATACTTTTCAAGAATTAAAAATATTAATGATTACGCTAGTCAAGCCGATCCAGGTAGTTGAGATCGCTACGGCTATTCTGCCCAGGCTGTCACGGATCGAAGGATCGCGAGTTCGAGTCCCGCCTCGGACATGGTTGTATTTGTGTGCCTCTGTATGTTTGTGATTGTCCATTTCATCCTTCACCATCACTATCATTTCACCTCATCCCCGCAGGGCTAACATCCCTGGGTGTAAAAACGGATTCAGCAAGAAAATGCTGATCCCTCCCCCATAAAATTCACGTGCACCTACCCTCGATAAATATGACTCAGCTTCGGTGGGTTGCCCGTTCGCGTGGTCCGGAGATGGCCAATTCGCGACAAAAAAATCCAGTCAAGTGTGAATGAAGTGTGAGTGTATATACGGTGTATATTCGATGATAACAGCTAGTCCTCTGGTCTATACACTTTGAAATACTTCTTGATAATATTCAATATTTTAGAAATTGAATGTCTGCACACGTGTTTACAAAATGTCCGTAACTTAACCATTTTAAAAATTAACATCATGCTTCGCCGCTGACCTTGTGTCATTTCTATTAAACAATGCTGTACTTGCCACATGTTATAATTCTTTTTATCAAATACGTTCCGAATACAGTTTATGATGTACTACATAACGCATGTTCTTGGTGCTATTAGTGTTTCTATTTCTGGTAGATAACTCGTCAAGCTCCATTGTGAACACGTAATGCGGCAACCGACGACAATTGGATAGTTAACACCCAGAAGCTGCTGCGGATACGGATACTTCAGTTGACTTCCACAAATACTCTACAAGAGACTTCACCGAGTGCGGCTGAAGCAGCCCTTCGTCACGCAAGTGAGCAGAGAAACGACGGGTAAGTTCGTCGAGAAAGGCAGAGTGGGAAGGCGGCAAGGAAGTTGAGGAGGGTAGTCGCAGGGGAGCTTGCGAAGCGAAAGAACACACTTCCAACACTCGGTAGTTATTGTGTCAGCGGTTTTTGTCGCGTATTTTATTTGAGGCACGTTTTCGAGTGTTATGAGCTCTGAGCAAACATCGAAACGAAGGCTGAATTGTCGGCGTGGATAGGTATCGCAGCGCAACCGCCGCGGCGTGGGACGCGGCAAACAGCGGCTAAAAGCTTCATCCAATCTGGCGGTCGGAAACGGGCAGAGTTCGATCCGCTTTGGAAGCCCGCGCCCGCCGCACTACCGCTGTAAACGCGCCGGGCAAGGCGGGGGGGGGGCGGGGCGGCGAGGGGGTGGGACGAGGGGGCGGGACGAGGGGGCAGAACGAGGTGGAGGGACGAAGGGGCGGGGAGAGGGGGCGAGGAGAGAGGGCGGGACGAGGGGCGGGGCGAGGGGGCGGAGCGAGGGGGCGGGACGAGGGGGTTGGGGCGAGGGGGCGTGGAGAGGGGCAGGGTGAGGGGCGGGGTGAGGAGGGTGCGCGGCGAAGGGGTGTGGCGCGAGGCCGGGACGAGGGGGCGTGGCGAGGGGGCGGGGCGAGGAGGCGGGGCGATCTGGCATGGGCGATACCAAAAGCGCGGACGGCGACGACAGGCCCGCAGCGCCCTTGTCTTCTCATGCCGAATGCATTTCGCGAACGAGACCGAAACTCGCTAGCAAGGTTCACAGTCGTTCAAGACCGGCAAAGGCAGATTACCTAACGTCCGTCACGACCGCTAGCTACCTTCGCCGTTACGACCGCTAGTATACGATAATGCATTCACAATACTACACTTTGAAGTAGCTCGAAGAATTGTGTGAATTAATTATTAATCTTCAACCATTATCATCTCCACACAAATTCTCGAATTACGCAATTTAATATAAAATTTCAATTGTTGCATTTCGTACTCACTACCGCAAATCACAATCATCGGCCAGCCACTCGGTTTACTCACCTGAAACAGAAAAAATATTTATTAGTCACTGTATATAAAATATGTGTCATTCTAACGTAGATAAAATTTAGGAGCTCTCATAAAATAGAAAAAAATGTAAGAAATGAACAGCAGTAATATAGTATGTTACTGAAAAATTCTATCAATATGAACCAGAACAACAGAATTACATTAATATTATCGCACATATGAAAAGGACGTTCATTCCCTCCTACAAAATAGAAACTAGTGCTCCAACACACATGCTTTCTGGTAATATTTGTAATGGTTATGTAATATTACAATATTACAAACTGTATCCAACTAACATTTCAGTTATTTCTAGAAAACATCTCTTTGCCATACAACTCATATATATCTTTAATTTCTGGAAATTTAATTTTTAATGAAAATGGCAATTAAGTTGTAGAAGTAATTTTAGGAAAATAGTCGCGCGAAAAATATTCGCATATTTTATCACTTTATATGACATAATTTAAATTCTAATTTTGATAAATATATTTGATTAAGAAAAAATATCTTCTTTCAACACTGTGGTTTTAGGAGGATGTTCAAATAATGATTTTCTGAAAAGTCAGAGGTTGTAATGAAAATTGGAGTTAGAGAATATTTAAAAATCATACCTAATACGGGTTTGGAACCCACGACCTTAACGCAGAGAGGCTGCTGCGAAAACCGTGTGCGCTATTTATATCAGCACAAGAGCTACTGCTAGAAGTAAAGTACACCTGTGGATGGACGTGTTGAGAGAAGAAGGTAGCTCTCAAATGAAATATCATGTCAGATAGCCTTAGAGGCTGGCAGGAGGAATACGAGAAAAAGGTGTCTTTTAGCTAGGGCTTTCGCGCAGCAAGAAATGAAAAGAGGTCACGGACGCCGTGAAATGTAGGAAACTTGTACTGAGACCACTGAAACCCTGAGATTTCAAGTAATATCAAATAAACGATGCACGTGTACTGATTAACATCATTAGTTTGAAACGTCGAGACTTATGAGAAGAAAAACTGGTAATTCTCTTTAGAGATGTTTCCCCCTGATGATATAAGCCGAAGTGTATAAAGAATCCTCAGCAATCAACAAAGCAGTCATCGTAAAAATATTTTTGTCGCTCACTGTTTCTCACACAGTCGCCATGCCATTTCCCCGTTTAGTTTCACGCGATTCATTTTTCATTATCATATTTCTCAGGAATTTCTTCTTTATGGAAAGTGCACTATCTGCGGCGAATCTTCATTTCTGCATTTGAGAATCCAATTAGCCTTGCAGCGAGCAACTTCCCCATTCCGCGTGAGGAACGCCTCAACAGGAGCGGTGAAAGATACAGGCGTACCCAGCCGTGTTTTGATGGGAGCGAACTGCGGTGATGAAATTACTTAACTTGCGTAAAACTCGCGCTCTCGTTCACTTCTGACAATGGAATGGTGGGTCGGGGCCTGTTGAAACCGACGTACGCGTACTACGTATATATTACGCATGTACGCACTAATGTTAGGAGAATTAAAAAGTTCGCAATAACAGTTACATAATGAACCATATCGCTTCCCAGCCATTTAAACAAATATCCCACATATTAATTCCCAGAAACCCTACTCGTTTCTGGCAAACATACTGAGGAACTTTGTTTTAAAATCTCTAATAAAGAAGAATGTGTTCAGGAGAAAAATAAATACGTTCACAACAATAATATGTTACTCATTGTATCATAATTATTACAACGAATATTTACACTAAAAATTTGATACATTTCACAATTTGCGATGAATTTTTTAAAATATTTTTTTTAATTCACAAAATTGTTTACTCAAATAAATATATTCAAACCGCTTGATTAAGTCACATAATTTTTACTTTTTTATAATAAAAAATAAAGTGATTAAAAATTAATTTGTTTCAACAGAAATCGATTTGAACGCTTATGGCATAATTCGTCGTAGGCTTGTACCAAGGAACTTAGCAATACGAAATAAATTTATTTCCCTTGATTTCACTCAACCCCAACTAGCCCTCAATAGATGCCAAATTTAAGGAGTACATTTGTCTTCCCAACCTTGTTCTCGAACATACGAAAGACATCTTTTTTCAACGGCATTCATCTACAAGGGGATAACTCAAATTCCTAAATTAATATGCGTATATATATATATATATATATATATATATATATATATGCATTTACGTCTGAAATTTAATTTTTCTATAAATTCCATTATTTTCTGTTAATGAAAATCAGAAATAAATTGTCTCGATTTGTAGGCAAATGTTTTAGAGAGCAAGCAATATCTTCACATAAACAGCAGCAAATAGTGAACAATTACGTTGACAATATTTAAGCGAATGTGATCACTTGAAAGTGCAAAGTAAGCAAGGCTTAAGCGCATTACAAGAACTCATTTGTATATCAATCTCATCAATCGTAAAATGTTCATTCAAAAGCGTATTGACAGCCGATTGGATTTCTTAATACATATCCACGCGAAATGCCAGTAGTAATCGCATGAGATCTAATGTAGCTGAGCTAGTATATTGATGCAAGTCGTTGTGACCGATGACAATAAATGCAATAACGGAACATGAAAAGAATAACAAACGCAAAACAAAATCTATAGAAACACATTACAATAATTAATGGACGTCAGTGTTTTGTTTCATCTACAAATTTCTCACAGTCGAAAGTAAAGTAAAAATGATATAAATAAAAATTAAGATTAGGATGGAGATAATTACATTGTGAGAAGTTCCATAAAATCATGAACATGCGTAAATGAAAATAAATAATATTACAATGACTACGACCACAGCACCGACAATAGCTGTGATTAACGAAAGGAATCTAGGTTCGATTACTTGTGGTGGGTGATTTTCGACAGCAGCCAAGTCTAGTCTCGTTCTGACCAGGAGTTCACGTGGTTTCCTCCAATCAATTACAATGGTTGCA